>JBBMOC010000060.1:1552544-1668308 GCA_037975185.1 Centropyge bicolor | reverse complement strand
CTTTAAATGAACAGGTTTATCTTTTGGTTATTTGGCATCAAATCTAGAAAGATGGGAAGATCATTTCTGTGTATTGAAAACAACTCAAACAATTCGAAATATATATATATATACACATACATATACACACACATATATATATATATATATATATATATATATATATATATATATATATATATATGTACAGCGTATATAGAAGGATACTTGAGTGATAGATTATGCAGCACTTTTTTGCCTTTATCTTGGTCAACAGTGGAATCCATTGTAACTGCGGTAAGTCCAAGCTGTCCTAATTCAATCCTACAGCAGTTGAGTATTTGACACATGAAAACATTTTTGGTTGAGTTTTTGTAATATCGATTTAACAGTTGCCTTTGCTTCTCACTTGCTGTCTCTTACCTCGTTCTTCTGTCTCAGCTCTTCCTTGTCCAGAGAACAGCCATTTTGATGAGTGCACCAGCGCCTGCCCTCTGACCTGTGCCAACTTGGATGAACCTGAAGAATCATGCCCCCTGCCATGCCAGGAGGGGTGTCAGTGCGAGGAAGGCTTTGCACTTCGCGATGGCCTGTGTGTGGCACGCAGCGATTGTGGCTGCATGAGCCACGGGCACCAGCTGGCCACTAATCAGACTTTCTGGACTGACTGGGAGTGCCAGGAGCGCTGCTACTGCAATGGTTCTGACAACAGCGTATACTGTCAGCTCACACCCTGTCACCTTGAGGAGTACTGCCAGGAGAACGATGGCCTGTATTTCTGCCAGCCGCGCACTGAGGCCCTGTGTGTGGCAGCTGGTTATGGACATTTTCTGCCATTTGGTGGCGTACCATTTGAGCTGCAGAGCTCTTGTACTCTTCGTATGGCCACCACCAGCTGTGGGAGAGGGGGCAGGGACCATGCAACCGTCAGTGGAGCTTTTCCTCAGTTTAAACTGGCAGCTCGTAATGAGGAGAGGGACACAGGCCAGTCAATTTGGGTGAGGGGGTTTGTACTGGAGGTGTACGAGTATGAAATTGAAGTGTCTCGAAGCTACAAAAACACTGTGACGGTGAGTGCATGAACAGAAACAACAATAAATGACTCAAGAGCCATGATTATATACCATGTTTTATTAGGAAATATAAGGCTCATAAAATGCATATTTCTATCTTAACACTATTTTTATGCATGACCCGTGAAGGTCATAGTTGTTGTATTTGTGAGGACATGTTATTTCTAATCAAGCCGATAGAATAACCAGGCAGAGGGTGAATTCCTTTTGATTGGCTTAAGGTGGATCTAATTTCAATGGGCATCTTTTATCAGGCTGGATTTGGCTCAGACAAAACCCCGACCCTGAGCGACATTTGGACCGGGTTCACAAACCGACTAAAAGATCTGAGGAGGAATAGAAATGACACACATAACCCAACACACTCACGCACACACACAGGCACTCACACAGACACACATGCACACACAGTTTTTCTCATTTCCTCTGTTTCTGTCCCTCTTATACAATTAGATTATATGAGAAACACATAGAAGCTCTTTCAGTGAGTCTTAATGTTATCCATTCATCACCTGGGTTTTCCCACATACTTTGAGAACATGCAGGTCAGTTGGATTAGAAACTATGACTTGGTGTTAAAAATGCTTCTGTAGGAATGTGTGTGAGCTGATGACGATCCTATTATAAGAGTTAAACCTGTTCAAACTAGAACCGGTTTTATTGAATGTCTCTTCACTCAGGTGAATAAGGAGCGTTTGTACCTTCCTCTGAAGCTGGGCCCAGGGAAGGTCAACATCTTCACGTTGGGCATGCAGCTCATTCTGGAGACAGATTTTGGACTGAAGGTGGCCTTTGACTGGAACACTCTCCTCCTCTTGACTTTGCCCCGTGACCTCTACAACGCCTCCTGCGGCCTCTGCCAGGGCATGCCTTTATCCCCACCCACCCTCACCACCACTGACTGGGGCATGGCCTGGGCAGAGAGGGACACCTTCTGTCAGGTGGGCTGCGGAGACTCGTGCCCTCGTTGTGGCCTGGGAGAGAAAAGCTCGCTAAATGACGGCCCCCTCATGGTGGCTGACGGCAACACGAACATCGGCAATGACGACGGAGCAAACGCAGTCAACACAGGCATACGTTTCCACATTGGAGACGGACTGTATGTGTTCGTGGAGCCTGAGGCCGTGAGGCTGTGTGGGCTGATTGTGGATCGAGGAGGTGTGTTTGCTCGTTGTCACAGTAAGGTGGCACCAGTGTTCTTTTATCAAAGCTGTCTGCAGGACACCTGTTTGGACCAGGGAGCTCAGGATACAATCTGTAACTGGCTGCAGATATATGCCAGCACATGTCAGACCCAAGGGGTGCCTGTTACCGGCTGGAGGAGTGACACACCGTGTGGTGAGTGCAAGTCTGGACTCACCTTTAGTTCACCATGTACTTTATGTGTGTGATCAAAGGTCTCCCCTTGATGAACACATTTTATAACCTCTAGTGGTATCTGCTCATGCAGATAACGTTAGTTTTATTAGTCTATGTTTTGACATGTCTGTCTCTGTGATCCTTGCCTCCATCCCAAAACAATGGAGGTGGAAGGAATTTCATTTGTGGTGCTCACAGTGTTGAACAATTACTTTTAAAATCATCAGCAATACGTTGCAATGTTACTGTTAATAATCGACAAAACACACTGTCAACAGCTATTTTTTGATAGAAAGTAGCTCCAGTGAAAACTGTTGACAGTCGGGTCTGTGGATTATTCATAGGATGTTGTTTACTGATGAAATTAGTAGTAATAGTACCACAAACCCAAACTCAGTATTCTACTTCATTTCACTCTATTGGAAATGTAATGGAACATCAGAAAGACCAAGAGGGGCTTTCAAGGAACAACAAAAGCAGCAGAGTACAGAGTATAATATTTCACATAAAGCAACATGGAAAACAGTTACCCACATCCAACCTACCAGTCTGGTTATTTAATTGGCTCCAAATGAAGATTAACGTTCACGCAATTTCTCCTAGTTGACCCTCAATATTAAATACAGCATTTCCTCTGGACCAACATTAGCTGTGGAACATGCTAACGCCAAATTCAACAGGCTAACCTGCAAAATAAACAGGAAAGCAACATAAAATATGGCAAAACCTAAAGGTTACAAGTTTGAAGTCGGCATCAACTCATCTTTGAGCTTGTAAAGCGTTTTCCGATTGTTGCAGAGGCTAAAGTTAGCCCACTGGGTTTTCACTTCCTTGATGGTGGGAGTAGATGAAGACTTTGGTATAGGTTCTTACAGCTAATAGATAAGTTGGCGTGCTTCTATCTTCTCTTCCACATCTTCCTGTTGCCAAAGTAGCATCAGTGAGAAGCATAATAACTATGCCTAAAGATGAAAGTATCAGCATGGTTAGATACTACTAGAAATAAGAGGACGTGTCATATTATTATTTAACTGAGTGAATCAATAGCCACTCCATATAACTACGTCCAGACTCCATTTCGGTACTTAATCCAAGTATTGGATTGGTATTGATGTTCTGGCCAAAATGTTGAACTGTTCCTTTAAACATCTGCCATAGAGTCACATAAACTCTACACAAGACTGACCAGCCAAAACTTGTCCACAAATATTTACTCCTGAAAAATCAACATGTTTGTTCTGGAATATGTCCTATATGAACAATGTCATCAGTACAATCATTTGCTAATACCTTTGCCAACCTGCCTGCTCCCAGTCCAGAGCTGTCCACCTAACAGCCATTACTCCAGTTGCATGTCGGTCTGCCCGCCTCAGTGCGCCCCCGCCCGTGGCCAGAGGGACTGCAGCCAGGACTGCGTGGAGGGCTGCCAGTGTGACCAGGGCTACGTGCTCAACGGCAAGAGCTGCATCCTGCCTCAAAACTGTGGCTGCTACACTGATGGCAAGTACTACGAGGTCAGTCTCACATCCTGCACTATTACTAATGCAGCCACAACTGGCTTTTTTTAAAGGTCCTCATCAACCAGTCAGTGTCTTATTCTTTTTAAATACTAAATCAGGCTTCTACTACAAACCTGCAATGAAAGTCATTTTGGCATATTATGATTTTTGCTCAAAATTCTTTCAGCTTAATGTTAATAAGAAGACATTTCGCATTAAAATTGTCAGGCTGCAAGTATTTTTAAATCAGTTTTATCAAACCTCGCTGACTCATTTGTGAGCAATTTACTAACAATGACATTATTAGTAATATTTTGCAAAGTTCTGCAAGAATCATAAGCTTGCTTAAAATGTTTGAAACTTTCTTTATAGATCAGGCTCTTAATTATATTTTTAAATGAATCAATTTATTATCTTGGCTGTAGAATGTTGGAAAAATACTGTGAAATACTTTATTTCTTAAAGCAAAATATTTTGTGATTATGTTTCTGGTTTTCCCTCAGTTTACTATTCTAAAAGCAACAAATCCTCACGAGTAGAAAACTGGAACTTGGAAATGTTTTATCCAGTATTTTTGCCAATTTATTAGTTTATTAGTTTTCTATTTTGTATTCTTTCAGAGTACTTTCTGTCATTCAATTCATCAGTGAATAGAACTGAAATGAAATGATAATGCTGAATTGAATTACTCTAATTTTAACAGAAACGTTTCTTTGTTTCAGCCCAAACAGCTGTTTTGGAACAGTGACTGCACCAAACGCTGCCAGTGCATCGGGCGAAACCTGATCCAGTGTGACCCCAGGCGTTGTAAGGCCGAAGAAGAGTGCACCCTTCGGTATGGCGTGCGGGGCTGCTTCGCCCGGCGCTCGCAGCACTGTGTGGCGTCTGGCGGCGGAGTTTTCAGGACCTTCGATGGGGCGTCGCTCCGGCTCCCAGCCTCCTGCTCCTTCGTCTTGTCCACAAACTGTCACAAGCTGCCCGACCTCTCCTTCCAGCTCATCGCTAACTTTGATAAATGGAGCACACCCAACCTCACCACCATCTCTCATGTCTACCTTTACATCAATGAGGAGAACATTCTCATCTCTGGCAGCACGGTCAAGGTGAGAAAAGCAGTGGCTCATTGGTTTGTCAGTAGATCAGCCAAATGTTGGATATTACTGATTGACCTCGTTGTGACTTCTACTTTCCTATTTGATTACATTACATTGATTCTGAAATTGATCATTTCTACTTTACAATCAACAAGACTGAATCCACTTTAACAACAACTGAACAGCTTGGATTGTTCGTTCACACCTGAAATACCTTTTTATTCCCTTGTACAGTTTTGCTCAATCTCATTGAAATTCCTGTGTGATATAGTTTGTTCCTCCAAAGCAAACGAACATATTTAATCTAATCAATATTTTTTTATTAACAATAGATCAATTAACTACATGTGTTATGAAGAGTGATACTGATAGTGAGGAGCCCATATATAATAAGGAATTATCACCTGACATGAAAGATCCTTTTAGTGTCTTTCAGCTCATAGTTTTGATTCTCTGGTCGACAACTTTACTGTCAAATGTGTGTTTTTTCATTTTTTCTGGAGTTCTGTCACCAAGTAGCCAAAAACAAAAAAAAAGTTTAATGCAGCTTTATAGCAGGCTTATGTAACTTTTGCTGAACCTATGGACACAGGTAGTAATTATGGTACTATGGTAAACGCTTGAGCATAGTTTAAGAGTGCAAAGATGAGTCATAAAATAAACAAACTGACTCATTCGGTTCAATAAAAACTAAGTAGTGTTTGCTCATGTTAGCCACCATAAGCAACTCCTCTATATAATGGAGCAGTGATGTTTTATTGCTTTTGAATTCCTTTGTAAGAGAAAATCTGTGATATTTCTTCTTTCAAGTGTTACATAATCTAACTAATAGAACTATTAACTCTATTAAGAGATTTTTTTTGTTCACATTATCAACTTCCTTTCTTCTGGCTTTGTGCCGTCTATCCTCAACGATTCCTTTATCAAGCCTCTCCTCAAGAAACTAAACAAACCGATCCAGTTCAGATCTTTCTATTCTTGCCAGGGGACTTGAAAGGGTTCTCACAGTCCAATTTACCAATTACCACAAATAGCCTGGTAGCACTTCTCCAATTCAAGCTTGAGGCCATTTCATTCCACTGAAAGTGCCCTCACAGAGGTAGTTAATGACTTGCTGATTGAATTTAACTTTGGCTCTCAATGAGTCTTAATCATGCTTGATTTGAATGAGCCATTTTTCTGAACTGCCTAAATAACCATGTCGGTATCTATGGTAATGCAAGTGACTCGGGTCATATTCACCAGAACCCAGAATAATTACAGCATCTCAGATTGCCAGTCTTTCCGTTCTTTTCTGTTATATGCTACACTTATATGAATATGAAATCATTTTATGCAGATGATACCCAAATCTACTTTCCTGTCCCAGTTTACATGTTTAAGCTCAAACACCACATCTCCGTTTTTAATCTCATCCAGAAGAAAGAAATCCCTAAAATCTCAGTTTAAATATATCTCTTTGTACCACCTTTCACTTTGGGACAGTAAGTGCACAAATTTGCAAATCCCATTTCATGTTTGGTTCCCTCCTCACTACCTCATGTCATAACCCCATATTTATACATCTATATAATTAAGCACACATTAGAGTAATGTCTAGTTCTTTTTTTCAGAGTTTTATATTAACAATAAAATGGTAGATTTTAATATTCAGTATCATCACATTATGTTAAAGATAATCACCTGCAGACAAAGAGGACTCAAAATCTCCCAGTGGTCAAAACTTATGTGAGAGCCGAGAAATGGAAATGTTGTTCTGGTCAGTGAAAAGTCGTGAAATAAAAGTGACTATGTCCTTTCTCAGATATGTGAAGTTGTCCGTCTCTTCTGTCTTCACAGGTCAATGGTACACCAGTATCAGTACCGTTTCTAACTGGGCTGATGACACGTCTGTCCACATCAGAAGGTTTCATTGTCATCGACACACAGCAGGACATCCAAGTTCGATACAACCACTTTAACACCCTGAGCATCACGATGGGCCAGCGGCTTCAGAACAAGGTGTGTGGTCTCTGTGGGAATTTCAATGGAGACCCCAGTGACGACTACATCACCTCCAGGGGCAAACCAGCCGTCAGTGCACTGGAACTGGCCCAGAGCTGGAAGACCAACGGTATGCAGAACAGGTGCGTGAGGCTGACAGACAGGTGGAATATGTTGTTCACTATTTACTCTTCAAGTATATAAGTGTACAATTCTTGTGAAACCTTTAGAGATCACACCCAAAACATAAATTTCACTCATCAACATTTTTATATTAATATTGACTAGATGTGCCATTGAAGGGATCTGTCATGTTTTTCTGTTCAGGCAAAGTTTGTGGACTGCTGTACATATACTCAAGTTAGCTAACTTCATTACCAACTTACTGATTATGATTAATAAAATAGAACCATAAATTTGATCATTGAATCGTTGGTCTTCCTCCTCCAGCTGTGATGAAACCCAGTACGTGGCTCTTGCTCAGTCCTGTGACAACACGGCAGTGGTGGCGCTGCAAGGTGAAGACGCCTGTCAGAAGCTCACCCAGCTGAAGGGTTTCTTCCAGCCCTGCCACGGCCTTCTGGATCCCCGGCCCTTCTACCAGTCCTGCTACCTGGACGGCTGCTATAATCACCGCAAGGCTCAGGTCTGTGGTTCTCTGGCGGCCTACGCAGAGGCCTGCCGCTCCCTGGGAACCCTCACCACCAAGTGGATCACCCAGGAGAACTGCTGTAAGGGCACCGCGAGGCACCAGCCTCAACCACATGCATGTGTCTTTGCTGTCGCTTGGGAATTTTTAAAGCTACGATTTTAAAATGTTCTAATGTTGATGCCCACTAATGAAGACCCATACATGTTTTTAACACTGAAGTCAAGTGCTGTCAAGCCCTGTCATGCAATAAAGTACAAACAAATGATGACCTGGTGCTGAGCTGGTGAAGCATTTAGCAGCTACTGTAAAGAATCAGATGAGACCAAAACAAAGCTAACAGGAGAGTGAATGTTGGACTTATATTCGTCAGGTGGACATAAACACAGACTAATGAACAAAATGTTGCTCCTTGTCTGCTGACATTGTGTGTGACAGCTAACATTGTGTGTGGACCTGTCTTTAGCAGAATGGATCTACGACCCCTGTGCAGGAGAGATCTGCACAAACTTCACCTGTGAGCTGGAGAACGGAGGCGACCTGTGTGGCTGTCCAGAGTTACCCACCACTACTGGAGGTGAGCGCTTCATAGGGCAATACAGTAATGTCATCCATCCTCATACAGTCTATGGTTTCAACCCTGTTAGCTGTAAATGATGATATGATATAAACAACAATGAAAGCTGTGTTCCATTGATATTGTTGGGTGATTTTAGCTTATCACCCAACAGTATCATTTAAGTGTTATTATGTAGTAGCTAAATATGTATGTCAATAAATGTGACCATTTTTATGTTAGAAATATACCTATAAAAAGCATTTTTGCATAAATATTCACAGCATCACACGTTCCAGCATTAATCATGTCGATGTACCGGCAGGTGATGATGACATCATCCAGGCGGAGGTGACCTGTAAACACGCTCAGATGGAGGTTTCCATCTCCAAGTGTAAACTCTTCCAGCTGGGCTTCGAACGGGAGGACGTGCGGATCAACGACGAGCACTGTGCCGGCATCGAGGGAGAGGACTTCATCTCCTTCCACATCAACAACACCAAGGGACACTGCGGCTCCATCGTACAGGTCAGTTTACATTTTTTATGGTCGTACTTGCCTTTAATGACAGCCTCCCAAACTTTACTTATGTCAACTATAATCATCGAACCACGTCACTCAAAGGTCTGGTTTAACTTCAGTACAGTCCAGCATTTTTTTCCACCAGATATTTTACTTACACATCAACAAATTATTGCCATATTAATCTTGATACATTTGCATATTTACAGTCATGCTGTTGCAGAGAAAATTGCCAGGCTCTTTCTTGTCTCCACGTTGCTTTTTACATTGTGTGTCACTTAAATTTTATGTGAAACCTGCTTTTATCCCTTCAACTCCATCTCCAGTCTAAACTAAGTAAAGTCAAGTGCTAAAGTAAAAATACTGTTGGCCCTGAACTTGTACTGGGTGCTTATTAGATAGGAGTAGATAATAATCTTCTCATCTCCCTCTCCAAAGGAAAGCAAACTTTCCAAAATGTTTAACTCCCTTTAACACAGAAAATAATTGTGTTCTCAAAATGTCAGACTGTTCTTTAGCTGTTAATAGTAAAATATTTAATTATAATTATGAAGCTGAACTCATGTATCAGCTGTTCCAAGCATCTTTGCTTCTCTGTTTCTGTTCTGACAGTCAAACGGGACCCACATCATGTATAAGAACACTGTGTGGATAGAGAGCGTGAACAACACTGGGAACGTCATCACCAGGGACAAGACCATCAATGTGGAGTTTTCCTGCGCCTACGAACTGGACCTGAAGATCTCACTGGAGACCGTCCTCAAGCCCATGCTCAGGTCAGATAGACGGCGGTGGAAGAAGTATTCAGATGCATGGAAGTAGAAGTTGAAATGGCATGAAAAGAAAAGTCTAATTTAAACGTCAAGTAAAGTGCAAGTACCTCAAATTTGTACTGAAGTACAATACACAAGTAAATGTACTTGGTTGTATTCCACCACTGCATATAGAGTACACGGAGACACAGGGATTAGCTGCAGAATAATATGCCTCCTCCTTTCCCCTCCATCCTCCAGTGTCATCAACCTGACCTTACCGACCCAGGAAGGAAACTTCATCACCAAGATGGCTCTTTATAAGAACTCCTCGTACCGCCACCCATACAGGGAGGGGGAGGTGGTGCTCAGCACGCGGGACATCCTCTTTGTGGGTGTCTTCGTGGAAGGAGCCGATGAAAACCAACTCATCCTCATAGTGAACATGTGCTGGGCCACGCCATCACGCTACAGCAGCGACCGGCTCCGATATATCATCATAGAGAGAGGGTAGGCTCGAGGAAAACACACACACACACACACCGATTTTTCTATTGCTGCTACTAACAATTACTATCATCACTAATTAATCTGTTCATATATTAATTGTTTAGCCTAAAAAAGTGTTAAAAAATAGTTAAATCAAAGTTTCCCAGAGTTCAAGATGGTGTCAGATATTTGATTTACACTAAATATAAAGCATCAAATCCTAACACATGGGAAGCTAGAATCAGTGAATGTTTGGGATTTTTGCTTGATAAATTATTTAAACAGTTAATCAATTAGCAGATTTGTTGTCGATTCAAACAATGCTAAGATAAATTATGTTGTATTTGTATATTGCAGCAACCTGACACATAGAAGGAACTGAAAATTGATTGATTGAAATATTTTAAGTCAGCTAAGGTTTTGTGTTTTTTTTTAGTTTTCCAATTAGGCAATGAGGCAAAAATCCGTATCTGTAAGTAGCAGCGACTCAAGGCCAGTCTTTTTCATTAGGACAGTCTGGCATAAACACAATCTGTTCCCTTAATATGTCTCTCTGTAGGTGTCCAAACATCAAGGACAACACCATCGGCATGGCAGAGAACGGTGTGTCGCTCACCTGTCGCTTCCACGTCACCGTCTTCAAGTTCATCGGGGATTACGATGAGGTCCATCTGCACTGTGACGTGTCACTGTGTGACTCCGAAACAAACGCCTGCAAAGTGGTGAGAAAACTGTCCGTCTTTAATAAGGCTGGTGATGGGACGATGTCTGCTGTGTTAACGCTGTGTACTGTGCACCCAGAACTGTCCACACAAGAGGAGAATGTACTCAGAGGACAGCGAACATAAAGAGCACATACTGAGTGTGGGACCCATAAGAAGGAGAGGTGAGTCAGGTCTCAGTTTGTCCTGATTTCTGACATTCTGATTAGAAATGTCACTTCATCACAGAAAGTCCATTCGTAATGTAATGATATAAATGATGCCGTCCAAGTTGGCTGGAAACAGAAATTATTCTCTGATTCTCTCACCCCTGACGCCTCCTCAGAATCCGACTGGTGTGAGGAGAACAACGGCGGCTGTGAGCAGATCTGCACCAGTAAGACGACCGGACCCGTCTGCAGCTGCGTGACTGGGATGCTGCAGCGAGACGGGAAAAGCTGCCGAAGTAAGAACCCGACATTCACAAAACACACACAGGCCAGAATCTCCAAATGAATGATAATCATCCTCTGGAGCTGATGTTTAAATAAGTAACTGTTTGCGAAAAATGTCATCATATCAACTTAAAAAAATGATGTCAATGTTGCATTCACATCTTGTTTCTGCTGCCCTCAAGTGGCCAAAAAAATCAGTTATTGCAGGTTTAAATAAAGCTTGTAAATCATAAACTGGCTGATGATGACAACCTGACAGTGAAAGCAGCCTTTTAAATTTGATGTACGTAAATTAAAGTCTTATTTATTACCTATTATTGAATGTAAAAGAAGGTGAGAACCCCAGGCTGAGGTTTTGTTTTATCTCCACGAACCAAACTTTAGTTTCTGGATCACATTACTCAAGTTACTTCAAAGTTGTTTGAGGTCATGTTGCATTTTAACACAAATGATACCGAGTTAAAAGTCACATTCATACTGTGCTTAAACCCAACAGTTTGTCTGTGCTTGTGTTAAAGTCTGTACACACTGATTCTCTTCACCTTTTAATGTTGGTGCTTTCACCCATTTTTGCTTCAATATTTTGTTCCTCATCCATATGTTGTTTAATTTCTGCTGCTTGTTTGTCTCGGCCACATTAAGAAACTCTGCCCTGGTTATCCCACAGAAGCAGGATGTAAGTGACAACCTGATATTTGTTGATTAATGAGTAACACAAGCTGATATTTGATACATTAAGGAGGCATTAAGAACCAACTACCTGCGTCACCACACGCTACCTGAATAGCCAGCTTAACTCTGCTTTGATGGAGATATGATAAAGAAAATAATGATACAATAAATAAATAGCCTTTATCTCATTCACGCCAGGCTTGCTATTGTGTGCACGACCTCTTGTTCAGTTTAGGTTTGATTGCATTAGGGAAAATTCATTTACATGCTAAAACTGTTTAACCAGGTGGGACTGAGCTATCGATGCTTCCAGAGTTTAAATTAAACCCTGAGGTCGATGCTGCTCACTGCTCACTACTGGTTTACATACTTGAAGTAAATATTGCTGATCATACTTACATACTTTTACTTAAGTAAGGCTTTAAATGCAGGACTTTTACACGTAGTATTTTCAAACCTTTATTTGTTTGTAATATTACTTTAGATATAGTTTCAACATTTGCACTTGTACATAATACACATATGTGTATCAATTAAATACTATTCATAGTTTCACTTAGTATTTACATAATTGTTTGTTCCACAACTTATATTGTATATATTTGAGGGAAAAAAGAAATAAAACACGTCATATTTCTGAGTTTTGACCTTCATCAGATTGTTTTTACGTTGCTTAGATTTTATCAGAAAAAAAGAAAACAATTTACAACAGAATAATAAACATAATTACAACTTAAAGATTTAGCATCTTATTAAACAAAAAAAAAATCCAAACATTTACTATACAATAATAGCAAATACAAATTTAATAGATAACTTAGCCAGAATATAAAAACAATAAACAAAATAAACGATAAATCAATATTTAGCAGATTGTGTAACAGAAGAAAAAGTGTCACAGAGCATCCTATATAATTCATGTTTTCTTCTTTTCCCAGCTGTGAGCTCGAGCTGTAACCTCACACCTGTGGTTCCTGTGCTGAGCGTCGGCGCCGTGATCGCCCTGCTCCTGCCTCGTACTCACTCTCTCTCCTAACGGCCTGCGAGCAGCACAGGAGGCATCCCATGAAACCGATAAAACACAGAAAAGACTTGAAGATGCACAAAGTATCAGCATTGATTAGCCAGTAGATCAGCTGTGAAAACCTAGAACAGAATACACTGTACATTCACAAATCTATGAGTCCAGATATTACTGATGCAACCGAAGGTACGTATCTAAACAAGAAGTCAGCTTTCTAGACATGTGGACAATCGATCCTGGCCAAACTCTAAAGTTTCACCCTCCACCTCTCGTTGTGTAATTCTTCACCTCCACCTCCTTCATTATTCACGTATATCAGGACGCCTCATTGTGTGTTAACAGTCACTTAGAGCCACTTATGTGATTATAACATCTTTCAAATTTTTTGGGAGTAGAGAATTTCATGCATTCTTGTGCCACAGTGTCTTCTTTTCATACTGCCACCAGATGGAGCCACAGTGAGAAATTGTCTTATTATATAAATATCGGGTTTAAGGTAGATTTAATGTAAATTACATACACAACTCAGATTCCAAATAATGTTGGGACGCTGTGTAAAACATAAATAACAGAACAAAATCATTTACAAAATAGTTTACTGATGACAGTTTTATGTTCCTCAGCCCATGTAGTAATCTCCTTTATGCAATCATGTGCTTGATAAGGTGATGAAGCTCTCTCCATCCTCGCTTGTGATCGACTGAGTCTTTCCAGGATGAACCTTCATACCCAATCATGATACTATCACCTGTTACCAATGAACCTGTTTACCTGCGGAATGATCCCAACAGGTGTTTTTGGATCAGTCCACAACTTTCACAGTCTCTTGTTGCTCCTGTTCCGACTTGTTTGAAACATGTTGCTGCCATCAAACTCAGAAAAAGAAGATATTTACAGAAATCAGTGAAGTTGGTGAAGATGATGAAATATTAAATATATTGTCTATGTAGATTTTAGGGTTGAGTATATGTCAAAAAGATGACCAAATTCTCATATTCTGTTTTATTTGTGTTTTACACAGTGTCCCAACCTTTTTGGAATTGAGGTTATATTCTGCTTTGGAACTGAACATTGCCATTGAATATAAATTGCAAATTAATAGTTGCATAACAAACGCAATTGCAAAGAGTCAAGGTGACTTTATCTGAACACTGATATGTGGTCATAGGCCTTTGCATTTGCACCTGATAATGATAAGCATTCTCTTTATCTCAATTTTGCCGGCATTGTTATCAAATATACAGAACTAGGTAGGCTGAGCTGGCAGACTTGTCAACAAACATCCATGAGCGTCCAGGTCTGTGCAAATCCACATTTCAAGTCTGTAAGAGGCCTCAAGTGAACTTCGACTTTATCTCTGGTATAAAACAGCAGGAGCTAAAACAATTAGCTGTTTAACTGACTAAATTTATCAGCAGCTGTTTTGGTAATTTGTGCCATTTTTTTAAGGACAAAGGTCAACTATTCTCTCGTTTCAGCTTCTCAGTTATGATGATTTTGTGACAGTAAACTGACTGTCTTTGGATTTGTGGTCAATTAGACAAAAATCATAACTTCCCGAAGCCAAATGAGACATCTAAAATAATCAGTAAATCAGTGGATAATGACAATGACAATTACACTAAGCCCTACAAGACCTTCATATATCCTTCTTAAACTACCTTTGTCAATCCTGTTAAAAACATTTAAAAATATCAACTAATCTAAATTCTAACAAGTGAGATCTCAGTACATTTCACTGTCGAGTCACGGGAAGAATTTCCGAGTGTAATCGACCAATCCGACAGAGTGACCATCATAACAGACATAAACATCGTCTTGTCTGAACCTTGCTGCTGCTTGGCCTCCACTCACTTTTATTTTCACACTTTCTTAAGAAAGTCCTCAAACATGCAGTTTGTATCGACATCTGGCTGATAGCATCCCGATTGCAACACTTTGCGTTTACTTTAAAATAACACATCCTCTTCCTTATCCAGATAAGATAACCAGATTCAGGTCACAAGTAAATACCAGGTGTTCATGGGCTCTGGGGGTCCTGCTCCATATGATGTTTGAATACAAATTCTCCTGACAGTTTGTGGGTCTACTGGCCAGTTTTAACCAGAGCAGGACTGATCTATTGACTATTGACAAAACCAGCTTGTGGCAGCAAAAAGCCGAAGGATCATGTAAGAAGAAAACTGGATGATATATTTCATCATGCAAACAGCGGGAGAGTACATTGTTAATGATCAAACTGGAGTTAACGAATTAAGGGAGTATTGATGTATGAGGAACGCACCTTGTCTAATGAGTACTCGTATAGTTTTATCTCACATTTTGGTGTCACAGATTAGTGCCCAGGTTGTGTTTCGGCTTTGCAATCCCTTGTGCCATTATTAATATTTCATTTCTATTATTTCTGTTTTAAGCAGTTATATCATCGTAACAATCCTGCCATGAATATTGACTGATTCTTGATTTTAAATGACAATTGCGTGAGGACATACTGTTAATAGAATAAGGTTCTCCAAGTATGGTCCCTGGTCAGGTTTTCTATTTGGCACCTTATGCATTATAAATGTCTAAATATGTCACCACACATCTTATGTAACCCTTCAGTGTTCTTTGCTGAAGGAAACTGAAATTCTCAGTTTCAGATTAGTTATGCATTAAGTAGCAGTTTTGCATAGGTAGACTTGTTTTGCTACCTTCTGTGTACAAATGTACAGTCCTCGTCAGTTTGGTGGTGTATGCCATGACTTTTTTTTTTTTTAATAATCAATTTCTTTATGATGTTTAAAAACATGACCAAAAGATGTTTTATTCTTTGAGAGCAGTGCCACCATGACATTTAATAAATGAAGAAGTTCTCAAAGTCAGTGTGGGTCAAGTTTATTCGCTGCAAAGCTGACAGCCATTGAAGAACATGTCAGTGGTTTCACCAGCCAAGACAGAAAAACCTCACAGTCTTTACAGTTTCTTTATTTCATTTGCAAAATATATTTTATTACCAGCAGCTTCATACTATCATGTGTTCACAAAGTGTTGAACCTCTCTCCATCCTCGCTTGTGAACAACTGAGTCTCTCCTTTCATACCCAATCATGATACTATCACCTGTTAACAATGAAACTATTTATCTGTGGACTGATCCGAACAGGTGTTTTTGGATCAGTCCACAACTTTCAGTCTTTTGTTGCTCCTGTCCCGACTTGTTTGAAACATGTTGCTGCCATCACATTTAGAATAAGCAAATTATCACTTGCTGTTTTATTTATGTTTTACACAGCGTCCCAATTTTTTGGGAATCTGGGTTACAGTTCTAATCGAAATATCTGTCGTATTCACGCCATCTCGTGATTGATTGTAGCTGAATGTGGAAAAAGGGTTAGAAAGTAGGTTAAGCTAACAAGGTTGACAGTGTAAATATATAATTATTTATAATTACGATGTCATTTATTACCATCGTTTTGTACTTGGTAAACTTCCTTGGTATGTCTTCGGTCCTCAATATGCACGTGCATAAGTACAGCTGAACAACTACAGAATGCAGCAGCGAACTAAACACCCAACCAAAAACAAAGGTTGAAGACAGGAAGTGCCCTTTGAGCTTTTTACTCAAAGCACAACTGCAAATATTGTACAACAAATTTGAAGATGGTGATCACAAGGATTCCGTAAACAAGAGGTCGACCAATGTTTTTAAAAGAAACGAGTTAGTACAGTAATAATGAAGCCTTGTAGTCATTTATTTTGTTTCGGCTTCTGGTCAGACTGGATTCTTAAATGCATTTCTCATACCGGCCAGTAGATGGTTCAAGTGAGGAAATGAGGCAAACTGGCTGTTTTGAAAACACGTTATGGATCCTCCTGAGTTGGGCAAGTTGCAAGTGGATCAAACTTTCATATGGTACAGTGGTTATGTCGACTACACCATGCGCTTAGAATGATCCGGTTCCACAGTTTGTACTTTACTTTAAACTATAATAACTAGTTTAGTATGGATGTTCACTAGCTATGATAAATGAATAGCCTACTGGTTTGAAACGGCAGCAAAGGATTTCATCATTTTTTTGTGCTAAAAAATACCTGTGCCCATATTATTACAATTCAAATTTTATTTTGGTATAATGTCCCGTTTTTGATTTGTTTTGTTTTTCTTGTTTCTTTAAATTTTTTTTTTTTTTTTTACAACTTGCACACTGGATTGACAATATTGACGTGACAATGAGATTTAAATTGCAATTCTGCAAGCAACAAAATGTTCACCTGAAACCAACTGCTGATCTAAAAAAAAAAATCAAACACAAGAAAACACCAAATATAATCATAAACAGACAATGACAATTGAATTCATAGCTCTGACTTTGAAGGATTTCAAAAAAAAACTTGAGGCAAAGGCTTTGTGATAACACAACACATGCATTGTAATATAATAGTCTAAATTAAACAAATTATGACAGTTAAGGTTAATGCATATAAAAGGGAGAAGGTTCAGCTTCAGGTTCAGACACTCACTGCAACAACATACAGTTTCAATTTAAGGTAACTAGCAGCATGTTCCCCAATCACACTCAAGGATCAGTTTCGCAGTCATCCAAAAGCTATTGTTAGACCTGTATCTAATCAGACATGCTTTATTATACTGCAGTTTATAGCAGCTTATGAAAGCTCGTTGATGTCTCGCTATAAAATACAAATACAGGTGCCTGCACAGGGCGAGTTGACCCAGTAAACGCCGAAAATAACCTGACTTACTGATAAAGTTTCATAACACGAATGAATGTAGTGAAAGATGAGCCAAACATGTAAAAATGAAGGTTTGAATATTCAAATATTGCAGCTAGTAGTATCCTGCAACAGGTTTACTGTAGTATTGTTGCTGAAGACACACTCATATGCTTGAATATTTTTGGTAATACAGTTAAAAATATTATTAACTATTTCAACCCATCCAGTCACATTCTGTCATTTAAAAAACCCTTCAATTGTAATCTGCATTGAAAACACAGTTCAAGTGTGAAGCTGCCCCATGACCTCATTTATCTCCCATTGTGGTGAAGGTTGAGCATGCTGTGTGTCTATGGTTACATAAGTTTATAGGTGTGTTTATTTATGGGTGTGTGTGTAACTATGTGTGTTTCAGCTTTTCTTTTACATGACTGTTATTGTGACTTATTACACATCTTTGTTGCACTAAAACAATTCTTGTTGGATGATTCTTGTCATAGTTTCCTACTGACATAATTTCACTTCTGAAGTTATTACCTAAGACAATTGTTTAGTCTAAAAATAACTCAAGTAAAAGCAGAATGTATTTTTACAAGTTAGTTATATAAATCAAAAGATCATCTGCAAATAAGTTTACATTAATGTTCATCTATATCAGCTTTTATCTGATTCTGTTTTGTGTTGTGTTTTTGTGAGTGTACTTAATGCTAATGCAATCAAAGAAGTAGGGGAAGAAACCCAGTGTTGTACCCCTC
The DNA here is from genome assembly GCA_037975185.1 of Centropyge bicolor. NCBI lineage: Eukaryota > Metazoa > Chordata > Actinopteri > Pomacanthidae > Centropyge > Centropyge bicolor. The sequence goes on along the minus strand of JBBMOC010000060.1, from coordinate 1,650,031 downwards.
TCCAAAATGTATTCCTCAGATAATTAATTATTAATATGAACTTTACCTCTAAGGTGTTTCTGTTCTGTCTTTTTCAGACATCTGTTGATCAGTGAAAACTAAATATTATGTCATCTCTTTTAAAAAAAAATACAGAATAGTTACCAAAACATGTTTTCCTAAAACCACAACAATTACATATTAAAGTTCATAGAGATTACTACTTTAATAAGCTGTTCTGCTCAGACCTTCTCAAAAGTGGTTCCTGTGTATCTGTTACGTATTTCGCCGCGTTGCTTCATTCATGACTCACTGCCCTTTGCAATGTGAGTCACTCACTGTAAAGTTTATGCAATGACATATAAGTTCATTTAACAGGATTAGAAAAGGATTCTTTGGGTTTGCTCAAACATGAGTACTGCCTCAGGTATTCCCTCTTTGACATGCATACAGGGTGTACAGCATGCCTGAAGCTGAAGGAGTGGAAGTGTATGTTTGCATGTTTGAATTTAGGGATTGGCTTTGTTAGAATTGAGTATGTTTGAAGTTGTAATTGTCCTAATTACGCTGGAGAATGTTGTCACTGTGCTTCTCTCTCTTGCTGAAACAGTAGCCACTTCCAAACCTGTGAATCTGTGAGACAATTCATTTGTACTTTGTGCATGTACTTTGTCTTCTTGCATAACATTCAAAGGTGAATATTAACAATTGTTCTTAACACAGTGTGCAGCATATGGCTCTTATCGTAATCATATCATGTTCAATGCCTAATTCAGCAAGTTCATAAATTAAGGTAAATGACAATTGTGCCACATTTTATTGATATCAAATGCTAATGAGCCAGTAAAGTTGGTCTTCAAACAGAGTTCAAGCAATGGTGGAAATTTACAGCCCTTCATTCTCAGTAGGGACTGGTCGTCTGTATTTGTGTCTGCTGCACTGTTCTTTATTTTTTTATTTCACCACTGTAAAGCACTAAAGTTAGACCTTTTCAAATTGTACACACAGTTCTTGTAATATGTCGTATGAAAACTTACAAATGTGGGCCTGATTTGTTAAATATTTTTGGATCCAGTGAGGCTTCAAGAAGGTCAAAGTTATTATAGATAAGGAAGGCTTCTGAGTTTTCAAAATGAAACTGGTTCAGCCTGTGGGGACGATGAATATTCAAAGTAAATTTAGTTTTAATCCAGCCAATAGTGTACAACTACACCTACAACTGATGACATTTCTGACAGTCTCAGCTGTACTTTGCGTAAAGTACACTTTGATTGTAACTGTGGTAAACATTGCTGAGTGTGTTAGCATGCTCACATTAACATTATTTAGCCAGTTACCCGCAGTTGTTGTTTGGAACCAACCTTTGCTGCTCGTTATAGCTCTTATGGTTCAAGCTTCATTGGCAGCTCAATATAAATTCACTGTGTGCTTGTAAACAAGCTAAACAAGCTCCTAAAGTGATGATACTGGAATGTGATCTTGTTAAGTCTGTACTCCTGAACCTGCAGTGAGGATTGGCCATGACAAGAGTGTGTTGGTTACTGAGTCACCTTCATTTTCAGTACATGTGGGTGGTTAATTACAAGGTGTATACAAAAGGATTCCCTCGCTCAATGTTCCTGTTGGTTGAACCTGAATATGAGTACTGGTCGAGGTGTTTGCTGACACATAAATAATCATTATTTCCATGGTGTGGCACTCAGGTGTGACAGGGATTACATGTTTAAAAACCCCACTCCCTACTGCTTAGATTGACGTAAAAAATTTGATGTTAAAAGTCACGATCTCCAGAGGATAGATCTTTATATTACTGGTGACCCCCTGACCTTTCTTTATATCACCTCACATCACCTCATACTGTACCTGTTTATAAAACCTGATTCATTCATCGGCTTAGTGCGGTGTATTACGTGACATGGAAGCAATGTCCTCTGTGGTCTCACTGTTCTCTCCGTAACAGATCAAAGTGAATGCAGAGGGCTCAAGGGCCTGTAAAGGTTTACAAGGCAGCTTTTATGCTTCTTATCAGACTCAGAGTCATTTCTATGTTAAGTCAGAACCATACTCCAAAGATCAGAGTCAAGGTCAACCCGCCTCTGTGTAAAGGGTTGAGGTTTTGGACGGTGCAATAACGGTGCTGTTCGAGCTCTTATTTTCTGCCAACACAGGTTTCTTTTTCTACCTTTTGTTAAACCATGTATTCAATTTTAACTTGAGAATATTTCAGAAAAAACAGGCAACTACTACAACATTTCTTTGCTCTAATAGCTCAAACCTCAAAGGCTTACTTTACGTAGTTTTTAACTCCATCTTGTCAGTGAAATGTGAATATTTTGAATGGTGAGTGAAATTATAATCATTGATTAAATATATACTTTGAATATTGATATAATCCTTGATCATAGGGTCACCCAGCTAAAGTGCTTCTTATACTGTTTCTTCATTATCAGCACTTATATCCTCACTGAAAAGGTGAGTAAACACAAAACTTTTAAAGTTCTTTCTACACAGCCCAGTTAGTTTTCTGTCTATGCTGTTTAAAAAAAAAACAAAAAAAAAACTTTTATTCACTGGAAACAACAAGAGAATCTTTCAGAGTAAAAGTACTTCAAAACTAGTATCTTACAGTTACGATAGATAGATAGATGTGTTTGTCGGTTTCAGCTACTAATTGCTTTGTAGATTCAGATTATGAATATAAAATCAATAAATATATCTTAACAGTCATATTAAGTGATTAAAGTTATCCATCTGCGTGTCATCAGTAATTATAAATCATTAATATAATAGGCCTACATGTGATTAATATAATAGGCCGATATGTGATTCTAAATTGGACCATTCTGCATAATGAATGAGTACTTTCAGAATGTTAAGTATACTTGAAAATTAATACTTGTTTACTTTTCATGTAAAGTTTTGAATGCATGCCTTTTACTTCCATCAGAGTACTTCTATTTTAACTTAATTTAAGAATACACTATTGTACTTTCACAGCTTCTTTGTTTCTCTCAATGCACCAAAAGCGAATGTTGTTATAGTATTGTTATTTCCTACAGCACCTGAAGGCAGCGTCAGTGTTCACAGGGTGGGAGGGGCGTTTAAGGCACGCAGTAAAACTCCACCACACGTCTTCAGCTCAGGAAGGTTGATTCCAGGTGCGGGACAGGAAACACACACAGACAGACTGTAGCTACACCAGGACCCGACAGATCTACACCTGAGCAGCGACCCCAGCCTCAGCAGAGACCCCTGTCCTCCACCCAGCACAGAACAGCGCCACCATGCCGACGCTGCGACACTCGTATGATGTGACGGTGTCTGTACCGGGGGAACCGGCCCCCCTCCACTCGGACGACCTGCGGAGAAGGGGTCCGTCCTTGTCCGGGTCCAAGCTGGTGTCCACGTTCATGGGTCTGATCATCAACCAGGCCAAGGTGAGTCCAGCACCTGTCTCACCTGTGCTACTTTGATTCTGTTTGTGCTCAGTGGTGCATGAAATATTCACATCTTTTACTGAAGTAAAAGTACTTGCAATGCAGCATTGCAAAAGTCCTGCATTTTAAATCTCACTTCAGTACAAAATATGTGCATCAAAATATACTTAAATTAAAAGTACTCATTCTGCAAAATGCATCATTTCAGAATAATTATTGGTCTAATTACTGATGCATCAGTGTGTCACTAATGCTGCAACTGGTTAAGGTGGAGCTACTTTCACAGCCTCCTCAATCTGTATTGCATGAGTTATTGTATTATATTTTATATTAATAATCTTAGTTAATAGTTATTTTGCAAATTACAAATTAACTAGTAACTTAAGCTGCCAATAAATATAATGGAGTACCTCAAAATTGTACTTTAGTGCAGTACTTGAGTAAATGTACTTGGTTACATTAGTGGCACGTGCAGACCTTCTGAAGTTCAAATGTACTTGCATGTATTGCACTGTTTTTGTGGTAGGTCAAAAAGTCAAGTTATTTAGCTTTGTTGATTATGAGCAGAAAGTACATCAACAAAGTTAAATTATATTGTGGGAGTTTTGGGTGGTTTACTGTCACAAAGGGGAAAAGCATTTCTTTTCTTGAATTACTTTATTATATTATAAAATGTGGCTGCAAAAAATATATTTCACTCAGGTTTATTGTAAACCTGCCTGAAGATTGTGCATATTTGTTGCTTAGTAACTGGGTAAATCTGTATTTCAAAGTTCGTTCAGGGTTCATTTAAGTTTGGTTTTAGGCCTGTAGATAGAGTATACTGAGAATAACAATTATTATTTCTGCTCATATATCAGGGTTAAACTATAAACACTTGTGTATATCTGTAAAAAGAAATATCATGGTGTCACTTAAGCAGAGAGAAAATAGACACTATGAATTGAACTATGATCAATTAGGGTCACTATTTGAATGAAAACTAGTTGGATGAGTGAGGTTTTTTTTTTTTTTTTCATAAATTGTAAAATCTCAGCCATCTTTAAATCACTTCTCACCAGCATTCAGCTTTGACTGCATATGGAAATCCACAGAGAGCTTTCTCTGAGTCCAGATCTGACCTTTAGGCCCTTATCAGCCCAAAAGTGAAGGTCTGGCCTGGTCAGCACACACACACACACACATAGGGAAAACCAGCAGGATCACAACACAGCAGCGTTCTTTAAAGGAGTAGATCGAGTGTGACGTTGGTTGCATAATAGGAAAGGCTGCTGCTGATAAGGAATGTGTTCAGACTGTCACCTTATCATTTGCACAGTACATTTTGTTAACACGCAGAGCTTGATATCTGTGTCCATGCGGGTTTGACGTGTTTACGGCAGTTCAGTGCAGGAGTTAGTAAGTCTCTGTCCTTGTTCATACTGAAGATTATATTATCAGCATCCCTCAGTGGGATGCACGTGTCTGCACAGAGAGTCCACCTGCACTAACTTTATGAGTGAAATTGAGTTTTTTATTCAGTTTTTTAGTACTTTTACAATCAGCACTTTTGCTTTTGATCACAGCTCTAGTGATGTCTACAACAAGTCAATGGACTGCTGTCATCATATTAGACTTTAGACAGTCATGGTGTCCAGAGGATTAATTTGAGGTAAGAGGAAAGATTTGAGTTTAGGGTTGTGCTTTATTTTTCCAGTATTTTCTCTCATGGTGTGATCTGAAGACAGAAAGAAAGAAAAAAAGAAAAGACGTCACCGTCACAAATCTCCAAAACCCAAGACGATGTTGTCAAGTAGACCAACAGTCCTACAATCAAAGTATTAAATTTATAGTCACATAAGACCTAGCAAAGCAGCAGCTCCTCATATTTGAAAGCTGACATTGGGGAAATTTGACCTTTTTGCTTGTCTAATACTTTTTTTGTGACCAAACCTGCAAACTAATGAGCCATCAGCCCCAGCTCCACTTGCTCTTTAGTGTTAGTTAGCAAATGCAAGCACACAATACTAAGACGGTGAAACAAACGACATCCGTCTAAAAAACATCAGCAGACAAGCATTTCTCTTCTGAATATGTTTGCATGCTGACGTTTGCACTCAGTTTCACATCTTATGTTCAGCTGCTTGAATGGAAACTTTCATCATCTCAAGCTGGGGAAAGAACATTTCTGTGCCTTTAAACTTCCGTGCATTTTAAATAAGTTGAATGAGTCAGTATTAATTTCTCAGTTCTGGTGTTGTGTAGCAGGGATTTGTGTTTGTACTGTGAGCGTCAGAGCTGCACTATGTATGTGCAGGAATGTTCGTCACATGTTATATGTCCTTGACCAGGGACGCATGGGCCGTGTTTAGGACATTACATTCTTGAGCTCTCTCTCCTTTTCCCTCTGAAGTCCTGCCAACCAGCCGAGAGCCTTCTTGCTCCTGTTGGAAGTGCAGAGATCACCTGAACGCATCACTTCCTCGCCTCTTTGGACGGGTCTTTTAAATCACGAGCTGCCTGCTGAGCGTGCCGAGCCCCGCTGGTCAGTATTCACAGCAGAGCAGCAGATTGGGACTCGCACCATATGGTCACCTTCAAATGGTGCAGAGAAGAACACAAAAGGGAAAAAGTAAATGAGATTTCAGCCAAGAGGGCCGTTGGTCGCTTGTATATAGTCTCAGATCTATTTTCAGAGCTGGAAAGGTTTTCGGAACAACGTGACGACCGTCATGGAAACGTGAAAGTCTTGATAAGCATAGCAGCACGTGAGGATATATTAACCTGCTCATATTTACTTGAGATTCCTTATGTAAAGTATAAACACATTGTTATCAACTTACATACATCCTGCTCTATGCACCAACACACACCTCGTAGTGTGACCACTGGACCACAGATATAAACTACAATAGATTAACGTGAAGTGCAGGTCGCTGACGTAGCTGCTCGGTTTGCATGCGTCCACATTTGTGACTTCACGTGGGCTTCCGTCAATGTGTCGCTGCCTCGAGGCCGTTATTTCCACATGCGGCTCCTCGGCCGTCAGCAGAGGCGTTGGGGCATGACGGCGCTGACTTGCTTCGAGTCATCATGTTACTCTGTCACTATGTTCCCTCATTCAGGATGAGCTACAGGTCAATATGTCACTTGTTAGCACTCGGCCACTGGCAGCGCTACAGGAAAAACAAAAGCAGAAAGTATAAAACTCGATGTTCAAGGATGAGCTTGTTTAGGCCAATGAAACTTAGATAGACATTTTCCCTAATTAATCAATTAATCATCTGCAGTGCAAAGGCCTGAAACTCAGATCTGAACTCAGCCCATAAGACCCTACTTGAACCCGGCCTATGCTGCCAAGCTTAAGAGCCAAACACTACCCGATATTTGACACAATTTTTTTCTTTACGCATCACACAGCGAAAGATACCTTTTTTCTTTTAACGAATTACTCTTGTAAATAACCCAAACACAGACAGAACCTGAGGCTTTACACAACAAAGCGCTTTATCAGGAAATGTCTGGTGTAGGTTTGGTAGCAGAACTGTACGCTGCTCTGGTGGCAGTGTTTTGTGGCCTGCAGGTTAAAAGTTGCTTGACTGTATTTTAGTGTGAAGCCGTCACATATTTCACTACATTAATTCATTTTAACCTTGATGTCTACACGTCTTTTGATCTGCACACTGCACAAGTCTGCTATCAAAAAATCCTTCGCCCCCCTTGTCCTCTGCGAATCCAGCACCTAGTCAGCAGACACAGGCTTGATGTACACGACTGAGTTGATTTAAATCTTGTTTCAAGTCATTTCCATGCTGTAATAAAAAGCCAGGTGCTTGTGGTTGCTCTGGAACTTCTGACTCACACATACATCAGCAGCCTCGGACTAAAAGCGCCACTATCAGCAGATGCACGGCAGCTTTCAGGACCCTGCCTCCGTCTGACCTACAGATGATTAACACCACGCTACCGATGCCACCAGATATGTCGAGAACTAAACTGGCTGATCCTTGACTCGGGCAGTGATGTGAAACTCGTCACGCAAACAACTCGGCGCCTCGTTGCGTCCTGCAGATTCTCAGTAGAGCTTTTCTCTTCGCTTGGCATCACATGCTTGTGTTGATGTCACCGTGGGGTGAGCGGTGTCTGGTGGGCTCATCAGTGCAGGGGGGGAGGTCAGGACACACTGTGGTATTTCATCAAAGCATGTGGAGCAGTAGCTGATAACATTGGCACAGCGCTACTGTGCTGCCAACAATGTGACCATCAGATGGTATGCACTGACTGAATGCCATGCAGTCCTCTGAGGCTCATTCACACTGGAGGAATGTTGCAGGGTTGCTGTCATACAGTGGTTTCATCATACTGAGTTGAGAGCAAGTGCAAGTTGAGCTGCTGGGACGTACAGGAGGCAGGGACAGAACAGTACATATCTGTAGTCATCTGTAGTTAATAAACATAAAACAGTAGCTCAGAGAATTAATGCCCTCTATTAATTATTATATGGTTTGAATTTGGCCTTTAAATCATTTTAAACTCACATGAAAAGTAAACATTAGGGCCCAGTTTTGTTCATTAGGACCTCATCTCCGACTCATCTTGACCCAAACATCAGTTCATGTATTGAATCAAGTGGATCAAAAAAAAAAAGGGGCTCATATGGGACCTAAAATGATCACTGTCTTGGTCGCCACGTTGATCCGAACATGACCCAAAAAATCAGACATCAAAAACAAACCTGCACATACTGGACCAATATCATTTCCATTTTGGGGCCCATGACCATGTTTGCACTGTTTTGTTTTGTTTTTTTGCAGGATTGTGGATTTCTGTCAACAAAAATTTCAAAAATGACTCGAGAAACGTGTTCATAGCATGTTCACTAATGTAAACTTTAATCCTTGAATAAATCCATGATACTATGTTATCCACTGTCCAGCTGCCTGTCTAACGCGTCTGGATCTTTTCCATGTTATATTTTACCTTTATGTGCACAAGTAACCTTAAATCTCCTCTCTTTCTGTTTGAATAGAACAAGAGTCCTCAAGGCCTGGTGGGACTGAGGAACCTGGGCAACACAGTAAGTCCTTCTGCTTCATTTTGTTGTCTAATGTATGACACTTAGTTTGAATTTTGGATCTTTATTTTTGCTGTTTGTGATTTGCAGTGTTTCATGAATTCGATCCTGCAATGTCTGAGTAACACTCACGAGCTGAGAGATTACTGCCTGAGAAACGTCCATCGCACAGACCTCAACAACAACTGCAAGAGTAACACTGCTCTCATGGAAGGTAGGATGGGACTTCACATGTAATGAGGAACATTGTAGGCCTGTGTAGTTTGTCAGTGTTAAGTAACTTTATGGGTCAACAGTGGGTCACATATTGTCAGTTTGTGCTGCACTAACTCTAAGATCTGACAACTTTTATACTATGATGACTGAAAGGCTCACTTTAGCTGGGACCACATCAAACTGCACCCAGATCAGATACATAACTAAACCTGTTTAACTGCAGTCAGCAGCCAGCAAATCACGTAATACTGTAACGCAAAATGAAATTTGTACTTGCATGAAAGGCACCATTTGACAGCTTTTCAGAGGAGAGGGTGTGTTTGCACAACAAGTTCTCACAGGTCGTGAACTCAGTGAATATCCTAATAAAAACATGTCTTTTCCCAGTGTATAGTTCACAAGGAAAAAAAAGTTGCCTCACCAAGTTTTATAAGATCAAATTATGCAACAAAATATTCTCAACTCATGGTCCGCTTAGTCCCTGTTCCAGAGCTTTCAGCCCCATCTCACTTCAGAGAAATGACTCTTCATCAGTGCGTGGAACTGGCTCAGGTGTCAACACATTATCCCCGTTAAGTACATGTCAGTTCACTGTTACATGATGACGCCTGAGCCAGTTGAAGCCAAGTGGACATTGAGCTGAGATTCGTTTGTCACTGATGATGACACCATGACTGACCTTTGATTACTTTCCCATAAAAAATCCACGTTGTCAGCTTGTTTTCATACATATCAAGCTTAAAACATAATATGTATTTGTATAGCATTCTTAGCTCAGACAAGCTGAAGCATGTAGAATGTAGATCACTCTCAAAATGTTGTAACTGTGTCTTTGGAAATAAGAGAATCCAACTTGTTATTTTATTAATAAAAGGTCAAAGTTAGGGAGCTCTCTTTTATAAGTAGCATACTGTGAATGTTGTGAAGGACGGTGTTGCTCACAAAGTGCATGTACTGTATGTTTTTTTCATGATTACCCTAATAACTGGGCTAATTTTCCGTCATTATTTGTCTTTCCTTCACCTGCGGCCTCAGAGTTTGCAAAGCTGACTCAGAACCTGTGGACGTCCGTGAACAACGAGGCCATCAGCCCCTCCGACTTCAGGAACCAGATCCAGAGATATGCTCCCAAATTTGTGGGCTGCAAGTAAGTCTTCCCTCCTCCTGCTTGTGAGCCATTTCATTCAAAAATTATACCTTTTTAAAAGACTGATAAGTGTCTGATAAAGTGACAAGTTCTCCTTGTGTTTCTCTGCAGTCAACAGGACGCTCAGGAGTTTCTGCGCTGCTTATTGGACGGTCTCCACAATGAAGTGAACAGAGTGACCGTCTGTCCAAAAGTGTCCAACGAGGACTTTGACCACCTCACGTAAGTCAGCAACCCCCCCCTCCTCTCTCTTCTGCTCCCAATAAGTCACTCATAATCTGCCCTGTCTCTGTGTAATTATTTATAATTACTATGTAATTGATTACCTTTAAACTTTAGTAGAAGTTCAGTAGTAATGTGACCATTTCTGAACTTCATTCCATACAAGAAATGATATCTCAAATATGTTAAATTACAGTAGATATTTTACTTATCAGTACCTGGAATTCCAGAAATGAGCAACTTTTGCAATGTCTTTAGAGGGCACACATTTCAGGTTTCAGTCAGAATGTAATGCTGGTTTGACCTGTTGGTTTCATTCACAGGGACGATGAAAAAGGCAGGCGAATGTGGAATATGTACTTGGAGAGAGAGGACAGCAAAGTAGTGGGTAAGAGATTGACCTTGATGGGCTGCATAGTTACTTTAAACCAACGTTGAATTTTATGCATATTAAATGTAATTCTCCATCTCTTGTTTCCATCTTCAGATCTGTTTGTTGGGCAGCTGAAAAGCTCTGTGACCTGCACCGTCTGTGGCTTCCGCTCCACCGTCTTTGATCCGTTCTGGGATCTGTCGATACCTGTTGCACAGGTCAGAACACACAAATACCTTGGACCATCCGTATTTTGTAAAATAGTGTCGGCTGCATTGGAAAATAAGTCATAACTTGTCTGTAATTGTCATATTTTAATCATAAACAGACAAACTGGCCCTACTTCCTCGTGTTGTACTGTTTCATATATATCATAAATATAATATACTCTGTACTGATAGGTAAATTCCAGATGTAAAGGAGTTTTCATGTAACTGTTTCTGACTGGATTTGCTCTTTGTCTCCACAGAAGAACTCAGGTGAAGTGACTCTCAAAGACTGCATGAGGCTCTTTACAAAAGAGGACGTGTTGGATGGAGAAGAGAGGCCGGTGAGACGCCTCACACACAACACACCACCCTCCTCATTCCTTTGTTCAGATGATATATGGCTTATACAGCTGCAGTATCTCACTGCCTTGTCTGTGTTTATCTCTCTCTCTCAGACATGCAACAGATGCAAAGCCAGAAGGAAATGCACCAAAAGATTCAGCATTCAGAAGTTCCCTCAGATCCTTGTGCTTCGTATCCTTTTCTCACATCTCTGCACCGTTTGTTTAAAGGTTACAGCCTATAGATGCATTTGAATTATAGGGGTCGCTTTTAGCCCGGTGTTTTGTTTCTCTCTGGCCTGTGATCTCAACTCTTATCAGTCGATTCTAGGAGAAAGCTCTAAAACACACTGACACAACAAGCCCAGCACCAAATGACAGACAGGGACAAAAAGCAGCTAAAGAGCCAAATGTTTCATTCATGAATTTGTGGAGAGTGAGTATTGCACTTACTATCACCAGATGACCTGAAACATGTCTCTGAAAGAAGGCTAATCAAAGTCTGTTGGATGTGTAAACAACAATAACTTTGCAAGGTATACATCACATGTTGCAGTGTAGCTTGTTCTGCTGCCCCCTAGTGGCCAAAAGAAAGTAAAGCAATGCAGAATCAGAATCAGTTGTTTTGGCCAAGTATGCGTACACATAGTAGGAATTAGTTTTTCATTTCCCTTAATGTACTAACACGGGAATAGATATAAAGCAAAGAACAAGGACAACTGATAATGAACAGTTAAAGGTAAAGAACGGTAGAGAAGAAAGAATGTAATGTAGACTAGTATGTGAAAAAGATATAGGTATGTATCATTATAATAAATAAGATATAAGATAATAAGTAAGTCACAAAACAGAAATATTCGTAATTACACTTAAATCGCAGAATGACGTTATTTTGAACAAGTGTCGGCTCCTTGACTCAGCGCCGCTCTCAGATCTGAAGCGTTTCTCAGACTCAAACATCCGAGCCAGCAAACTGTCCACTTATGTCAACTTCCCTCTCAAAGAGCTGGACCTGCGGGAGTTCGCCTCAGAGAGCAGCGGTAAGTATCAGCCGAAGAAGACGCACTGTCACCAGAGGAGAGGAGGGGGGTCACGCACTTTGCAAGGTCAGCTGGATTTGATGAGTCAAGACTGACAGTGTTGGTCCCTCTCTCTGCAGAGCGTGTTGTGTATAACCTGTATGCAGTGTCCAACCACTCTGGAAACGCTCTGGGAGGCCATTACACAGCCTACTGCAAGAACCCAGCACTGGGGGAGTGGTACAGCTACAACGACTCCAGGTATCATCACATTACCTCACAGATCATGTTATCAGATTGGCAGAAAGCTGTGCGGTCTAATTATACTGTATGCACCTGCTGTTAAAATAAAAATGACCTCATTCTGTCTGTAAAAAGGTGCGTCAGCGTGTTGGCAGATTAAATGTGTACTGGTTGCATCTAAGTGCCTGTGGTTGGAGTTGACTGCTGTGTATTGTAATTTTCTGTGCCCACGTTTAATTAAACAAATATGTTAGCAGTTTAAAATTCCACCTGCGAGCATGTGTTCTCAAAGAAACAAATCCTCTGTGGTATTCAGTGTAAATAAGTACAGTGTGTGTTGTGTGCAGGGTGAGCCCGGTGTCCTCCAGCCAAGTTCGCAGCAGCAACGCCTACGTCCTTTTCTACGAACTGGCCCCCTCCTCACACAGCAAATATCAGACGTGTCGGCTTTAGGCGCTGCGGAGGAGTGATAAGCTGTAAATTGGGTCTAAAAATGGAGTCAGACGCTGCCTGCTGTGAGAGAGCTCCACCTGGTGGAGAGAGCGCCGCCATTACAGGCTGTGAATCACAAAGACTCGACGCTGTGAAAGAACAAGCTCTGACCTCCCTCTCCATGTGTTGTTGAGGGAAAAGAGCGGACGTGAAAGCACATTCGCACTTCAGGATTCCAAGCTGAGCTGAGAAAGTCGGGTGGAAATGAAGTGACGCCGAGAAAATACTGCTTCCATTGTCCAAAAAGTGTAGAAATTCAGCTCCAGGCACAGCTGAGAAGAAGAACCCTCTTCTCCTTTTATTTTCACTCCAAACAAAGACATTTGCATCTGTGTCCAAATCTGAATCTGTAGCGACTTGAGTGGATTTTTATGCACTTTGACTATTAACCTTAAGGACATTATTATGTGAGGACATTGCAGAAACTTGAAAAATGCTTCACACACCAACTGCAAGCTATATCATATTTAACATAATGCCAGTAACTGAAAGTGCATACTGTATTTGTCATTTAACAACGCCTTGTGATTTCCTCTTAGAACTGTGAAAGAGGATGTTTTATGTCAAAGCTGATTTTATTTTTGTACAGTATTTATGGACAGCTCAGTGAATGTGACTGTACTGCGGAGAAGTCGGACAAACCAAAGCAGCTGTGTAAAAATGCATCAACAGTACTTCTCCTAGCAATAATGTTGCTGACTTCGCATCTTAAGTCAGTTCAGAGGCTATAAATGATTAAAATTCAATGTTAACTTGCACTGGCTCACGTGTTTATTTTTTCATGTAACCCTTTCTTATCCAGCCAGACAAATGGAAGGTGAGGAATAGTTCATGAAGGTAAATGCATTAATCCAATGCTGTATTTTTTTTTATGCATTGTGCTCCATCCGGCTCATGCTGACCCTGTTCAACACCCTTCAACAGAAATCACAAACCACAGATCAAAGCAAAGCCATGTTGTGTTTCTGGCCTCAAGATGGACTTTATACCTATTTTCTCCTTTTCCTGAGGGGAAATGTCTGATTCTTTAGTGGCCTAATGCTCCATTATGTTAATATTTTGCCTCCTGCAGCTGGAAAATTGTTTTAGTTTGAAATCTAAAACAATGAGCTAAAAGAGGCTAAAAAAGCCCCATAGAGCTGAGGGGAAATACAGAGTTGTTGTTGTATAATTTTCTGCGGATTCATCACAGTGATGCCTTTAACATCACACACAGTAATTTTAATATCAAAAATATTGATTAGTGCAGCTTTAAGTTGTAGCACTTGTAAGGTATCATAAGAAACACAGCAAAGCTTAATGTAGAAATTATTAGATTAATTATTAGATCCTCTAACTCATGCAACCTGACATTGGATGATGTAAAAAACAAAATTCATCTTCATGAAAGGAACTTTACTGATTGTGTAATAATATTATTTATTTAAAATAAACAACGGTCAAAAATGCAATATACAAGTTAAAAACGTCATTTCCATCACCAGCGTTACGTGTAGGAAGTTCGTCAGTGTTACACAACAGGCAGAGGTCAGTGGGTCTGCGGCGCCTGCCGTGAACTTCCAGGCCAAAAGAGCAGATTATGGTCAGAGAGGATTTATGTCAGAAACACCTTGACCCACATAAAACAAGGCCATCTGACAGAGGCGCCTGTTTCACGCTGAGCCCACCAGAGGGCGCTGTGCACAGTGGTCATGAGGTCCGTGTATGGACCATAGACTGTATGGACAAATGAGGTGTGTGTGTTTTTGTGTGTCGACCAATGCTGATATTTGTAAAAGTGAGATCAGAAAGTTTATCATGTCAGGTAGAAAACAGCAACTGGCTCCCTGATGATTTAAAAACTCACCCCTGCTGGTTCCATATATCATCAAACCAGTAATCAGTGTAACCCGGAACAAAAGGTTCTCTGAGGACAACACTCCCATCGCTCCTCTGTCTTCCCTCTGAGGAAACTCTTATCCTTGCGCCACTGAGCTTGTTAACGCCAGAGGGAAAAGAAATGAATGTGTATGTGTGTGTGTGTGTGTGTGTGTGTGATTAGGTTTCTCAGGCTTAGACAGATGATCTGTTTGTGAGGAGGCCAATTTGTGAGGAGGAAAGATAAAGTTATCGGAGCCGGGCCGAGTTTTGTTGTAGATGTAACACAAACTGAGTCTCTCCTACAACATGAGGATAGTTTAGATGCACACAGTCGGTGGGATCAGTGCCATGTTAGCCTGGCACACCACAGCTGTGGGTATACAGAGATGGTGTTAATCAACTTATTTCAAAATAACATATGACCCATTTGATTAAATATGATGCAATTTGACTGATATTTTTTGAAGAATTAGAATTTCTTGCTGGTATACTTAGATTGAGGCTTCAATATGTCATAATAATCTCATAATTTTGACTTGATAATATTAACAAAGTAAGTCAAAAGTTTGTTTCCATGTTTATTGATGTTGATTTGTGAAAGTTTGAACAGACATTCTTTATTCCCAGAGGATTGATCCTGCTGACATTGGTGATCCCACGACTTTTTTCTCCAGCACCATCCTGACATTTTTGATGATTGATTAATATGTTGTAAAAGTATATTTCATTTTAAATCCACATTCTTACTAATAATATAATTTATGCACTATATACTTAAGTTGACAGTACTTTATTTTTGTATCAATGTGCATGTTTTTTGCTTTATTTTACTAACAGCAAATGACCAGTCATTCGCCGACATGCATCAGTCAACCTATGAACATTAAACACAACTTAAAATTTGAAAGCTTCAGAAAAGTAAGTAAATGTTTATTTTTTATTTTTCACTAAAAATTGTAAAAACCACTGTCCACAGCTGTTTCACCACTTTGTGTCTAATGTTCATTATTCATCTTCATCATGTCATCTTCTTTAAAGTCAAACTCTGAAATGTGTTTTGCATATTGTTGCTTGAGAAACATTGTTCTTGAAAGCTGACTGGAGTTTATAGCTGAGGAGTTTTTTTTTTACTATAATATGTAATTACATAAACTCTAATTCAGTTCATTCATGCTCGCAGATACACACAGATAGGAATCTCCCCTCCCCCAACACATGCGCACTCCCACACACACATGCACACAGGCCCTCTGGCTCCCATGCACACCATATGGGCTGATCACACGGCTCAGGGTATTAACAGCTATTTGCCTGCATGGGAGCAGTGTTGTTTTCAGTCTCTCCCCATGTTGACACTTCCATAGCTAATGACCGAACCATAAAACCACGAAGGCATCATGAGGACTAAAGTCCACGTTAAAGTGCATTTGTCACATAATGGGAGTTTGGCCTGATGGTCACTTGAAAGAATGGCTCTAAAATCACATCTTTGTCTTTAATATGTAGATGTTATGTGATACAAAATAGTCAGTTTGTTTGTCTACAAGTCAAAGATCAAACAGCAAAATCAATTAGAGCTGTAGAGTTTATGTGCTGTAAATAATGGAACTGCAATGAGCCTGGTTCATACTGACTCATGATGGACTTTTTTGCTTCTGTATTTTTAAATTAACTTTCTAACTGTGTTACAAGGGGTTGTGTTAACATCATGAAGACTTGTCTTAAGGTGCTGACTGGATCTGTTAGATCACAAAAGAAGGGCTGGCCAGGAATATGTAGTCCCTCAGGGCTCTGTTCCTGGCCCTCTGTTTTTCACTCTTTATACTGTAATAACTGATAGAGGTGCAGTCAAATCAGAAGCCTGCACGTCTGCCGTGACACGTATTATTCTGCTCCTAAACTCTGATGAAACTGAAACGCTGCTCAGTGCTTGTTTCGTTTCTTCCTCTCTCTCGATTTGAATGGTACACTTGATCTTTGCCTCTTGTGTGTTTGTTTTATCTGTCCTCTTTCCATATCTCCATGGTGGAGAGGTCATGTGGCTCAGGTGTTATCTCTTTGGCAGCTAGAAGTTGCTCAACATCCTCCCGGATCCATGTTGTTTGCAATCTGCCTCTAATTTTGTCATCCTGATTGCCGACACTAAAATTTTCCTCTGTTGATCTCTGCTGTATGTTCAGAGAAGGATCTCTCCACTGTTGATCACCCTGAGGTTTCTTACATAATCTCTCTTATAGAGGGATTTTTGAATCTGGATTTAGCGTCTAAGGGTAGAGGATGTGATGTGCTGTGCAGATTGTGAAGCCCCTTGAGGCAAATTTGTGATTTATGATATTGGGCTACATAAATAAAAATCGGGCATCGCCTACAATTACCTTAAACTATAGCACTGAATCAATGTCACTTGTCTTCTGTAATAGCATTTTACAACCAAAATGTCTAACAAGTTATACTTCACCTGGCTCCTTGTTTTATATCAGCTGTCTCTTAAAAAATGGATTTTTACAAGTTATATCTTACCAGTCCCCTAATTATGCCTGTTGAATATTAACTCGCCATTAATTATTAGAAGTAGCTACCACTGTTTTCAAATGCTAGTTAAGAATTAATTTGAGCTCCCTGAGCCCACAGAGACGTTCTGGCCAGCTCTGAGCTATCCAGTGTTTAAGCTTCTTATATTTCATTAGTTTGGTTTTACAAGGTCAGTCTTGCTTCGTCTTGAGCCGTTTTTATTAACAAAGCTCGGATAAACTCTCTGTATCTGCTCTAAATGAAATTGGAGGCAACGTTACTCATTAACTCATGAGAGTATTGAGTTTTTATTGAGTTTGAATAAATTTAGCGAAGACCAACACTGAGCTAATAGAAGAATGAATTGGTCTTTATAAGTTGCCCGGCACAGTAAACAGAGCTACTGCCTCTGGATGTGTAAAAAGACAGTTCACTGGTAGCCACCCTGTTTTTGCTTCAAACCGAGAAGTTGCCATATAGCCTTTGGAGAGTCCTGAAAGTTCCTGGTCTCAGCCAATAAGTTGTCTGGCACTTAACGCCACCACTTTTATTTTTTGTATAGTTAAACAAAAAAACACATTTGTGAGCTTAAGGAGTAGCTGTGAGGTGAATTTAGTTTTCATCGTGCAACCTTTTTCATAAAGTGTTTTCATGTAATGACCTCTTTGGACCGTCACCACAAAACTGCTGGCAAAATCGAGTCAAATATTATGACTCACATTTTAAATTTACTTGTCCATCGTCAAAGTATCAATAACAAAAGTTTTCAGTCGGTAACAGAGTGACCCCTGTCTGTGTGAAATTATATTACTAGCTTGTTATTACGTATTGTATGCATTACCGTGTACTTTTATTTTGTCGAAATTCAGATACATTTTTCAACTCTTTATGCTACAAATAATCTATATTATTACATTTAAATGCATCTTATTTTATAACATGAGCACACATTTTGTTTGTAAATATTGATGCGGTAATCAGATGAATCTAAATAGAACAATATCTTAAAGTAGTAGATGTATAAAACAGCCAGAAATGGAAATACTACTTCAAAATTATACCAAGGTAGGCCTACAGTACTTGAGTAAATGTACATGAGTTAAAGTTACTTTCCACCTCTGTGCTTCTAATGTAGTAAACTAGCTGTCTTGTTACAGAAATCCTTACGATACTGGCGGCTCGCTGATGTTGACCCACTAACTAAGACCTAAAGATCATCCTCTGCTGAGGGTTAACCCCTGTGCACCGAGCTAACCTGGATCAGTGAACGTGCAGAGAAAAATGAGATGTCGGTCCTCAAAGGTAAGACAAACAAGTCCACCTGGTATTATGTTACGTCATTGGGTCTTTATAATCTTTACTCAAAAAGTAATCACATCACTGTAAAGCAATACTCAGTAACATGTTTTATCAGTTTATCAGTGCAACTGCTACAATCCATTCCATATAATTAAGAGTATATTATTCTGAATATTGGAAAACATTTAAACCTTTCAGCACATTTGATCAACACATCAAACATGCAAACAAGCAGATTAAGTGAGTCCATGTACTGTTTTATCTGAGGCCTAAAGCTTCTACCTGAGGAATACAATATACAGGTCTTTATTTCATTTTTTTCTGCAGCCGTTTTAGACACAACTTGCCAGGAGTCAAGTAGTGATTATATACAAGAACTCCAACCATGAGGTGGATCTGAAGGTCCTTGGGTTAGGATTATTACATCAAACTCCTATTTTCAATGTCAAGAATGACCTCATCAGATAGCTGGCAGGTATGAAAAACCTTTGACAAAAACATACAAATGCATGAGAAAATGAGAAAAAGAAATTACAGGGAGTTTCCTTATCATATGCTACAAGCACTAATTTAAGTTATCTTGACTCTTTTTTCAAGACTTGTGCAAATATTATACTGAAACCTCATTAGACTCATAAAGTGAACAAACGAGTCAGGTTTACAGGAAGTACTTATATAATCCACATGTGGACTTTACCCCAACGGCTTGAGCTACAGATACATTATAAAGATTTAACAACACATCACAGAAGTCTTTTAAGTCAGTTAAGAGAAAGACACAGTTTTATAGTTTTATACAACATTTATTAAATGTACAGAGAGATTTCAAAGCCGGTTGTCAGTGAATACATTTCACTTCAAAAACCCATGATAACAATGTGATGTCATCAACAAACAACTTAATTTACTCAGCTTTAAAAGAAGGTGCATTAACCCCATAAAGGTGTTTTTACAAAGAAGGTGAAGACAGTGGAGCTTATTGTATTGCTAATGTTATGTATATTTAGGTATATTTATGTAATAAAACTAAGGTCAATGACCATTTAGTTTTCCTCAGAAATCTCAGGAGTTTTACATGCCACACACACACATACACACACACACACACACAGTCATCATAGACTTCTTTTAAATAACTATTACAAAATCTGGCTCATTATTTTTGACTGAATCCACCCGACATACTGAAATCCAAAAGACTAAAGGAGTAAGAAAGTTTTTTTGATCAACTGAAGATTATTTCCTCAAATACAGCCAGACAATTAAAAACAGCAAAGTAGTCCAATTACACTTTCATGTCTTCCTCTCGGCTCATGACATTATCATCATATCATGTATCAACACCAAAGCGTGTAATAGACCTGCCGACCCACGAGATGCTAGTGAAATGATAGGTGATACAGTGGACCTGCAGGTCTGTTACTCGCTTTGGCTTGATACAATCAGTTTAATCTGATTTGAGCCTTTCAGACAATACAGTGGGACTCAGGGTCATAATTTAACCTGCCTGACTTTAGGATGGCAAATGTTTGTGCTCACAATACACATATGGCAGTAAGAATATTTGGCAGTAACTGCTCTCAGATCTTCCCAGTGTACTTCAGTACACCAAAGATACCACCACCTGCAAAAAGACAGACAGACAAAGGCTTTTCAGTGTTCATCATCTTGAACAAGAGATTGAAGCAGTGACAGTTTGGACAGTTTGACAGCCAACAGAATTTTACCACCCGTAAGTAACTCCTTCATTTCCATCGTTTGTTATGTTCATTTCCATTTGTTGGACTACACACTTAAAATATGATCAGAGTGAATTAGTCTTGATTTATGAGTGTAAGTCTTTTATTTTATTTTGTTTTGCCGAGTTATTTTTAAGTTTTGCTTGCATTGTCGTTTGCAATTTGTCGACTGCAAGTCTTCATGTGTTTGCTTGCAACTTGACAGCAATGTCCATTGTACAGATGGACAGCCTATTATATGGAAGTCCATCATTGAAAGGATAAAAATGATTTTCAAAAAAATGCTCATACTTAGTTAAGATTAATGAATATTGAATCATTAGGTAGCAGGTTCAAGTTTTGACTAATTATTATCTAATTTCTGCAATAGTCAAACATTATGAGATGAGTCAATATTACACAACAGTGGGAAGTTTTGACGCACTGTCTCATAATTAGGTTTTGTTTTCTTAAACTTTTGTTTTAGAGAGTTAAAATTTTGACTTAGAAGCATAATTCGAACTATTTTTATTGTTATCATTCGTAACCTTCCTTTCATTTTTTCTTGGCGGGAATGGGCTTCCACATAACAAACTTGCCGTCCCACTGCTCCTGCTATAACCCCAGTGACAGTACATCTCTTAATAGGTTGATATCGGTCAAATCTTTGTTAATGGATGGTAGGATGATACGTTCCTGAGGAGGCAAAAATGACATATTGTGTACAGGGTGTGCTTGTATTGTACTCACCAATAGCAGCCACTCCAGCGATAGAGCCAATGGCAATACCGGCTATTTGGCCATCTGAAAGCCCCGTTGGGCCCTCTGATGTCCCATCATCCGTGGTGGCAGGGGCGCCTGTCCCTCCAGTTTGAGATGAGTCAGGATCAGCTGAGGAAGTGTCAGGTGAACCAGTTGGTTCAGTGTCAGGTGTACCAGTTGGTTCAGTGTCAGGTGTACCAGTTGGGTTAGTGTCAGGTGGATCAGTTGCGCCAGTGCTAGCTGAAGCAGGTGAACTGGCACCTGGTTCAGTAGGTTCAACGGATGGTGGGTTTATCGATGATGCTGCACACAGGAGTCCTGAAGACAGAAAAAGATTGCAGGAGAATAATTTAATTGTTGCCTATAAACTATGATAAAACATTTGAAATGCAGTTCAAGCTTTATTTAAAACAATTTTTAGACCTAGATTCCACAAATGCAGATACCAACTATAGACATGTACTTAGTTCAACTCAATTTTTTTTTGGTAAAATCTTACCATAGATTTTCAGTTCTGGTCATTTAGATAATTTTATCAACATCTATAAAAGGTCTAAATGGAAAGTTTGTTGGGGAAGTCTTTTAGTTAATCATAATCAGCAGTATTTATGGAGCAATTTAGTGATCAAGACTAAAGATAGTGGTCTTCAATGCACGTGTAAGAACTAAACGTTTTATACTAATAATGGGGGCAAAGTCAAAGATAATAACCTTTATTTCTTATTTTTAATATTTGACCAAATAGATCCATAAAAAAGACTCAACAGTGACTCGAACTAACCATTACAACAAACACCATCAACATTTATGACTCTCAAGCTATGACTTTCGTCTTTCAATCTTTACAACAACCTTTCACAAGAAACAAAAGTAAGATTGCTTCCTGTGATAGTGCAGACTTTTAAAATGAAATGTGCTGAGTATCATAATATTTCATTACATTCCTCTGCCACAAGTGCTGACACCTTGAAATTCCTCTCCTTTTAGTTAGTTAGTAGTTAGTCTAAGTTTTTTTTTTGTTATAACATACAATAGGAATTAATGCCAAGTTTGCTGATGGTTCCTGTCCAATTTTCCTCAACTCAACCTTCACACTGTTATTTTCCACTTCCTCCTCACAGTTTATTGCACAGCATATGTTCACTTTAGGATTCTCACATGCTGATTCTTATGACTTTTGAGAGCAACGTTTCTAAAGATTTTTAGGGCCTTGTTTTCAGAGATCACAACAATCTCATTTGTGCTCTCTTAGATTAACACGTTTTTGTTGTCTGAACCTACTGATGTAATCTCCACAGTTCAAATAATTCGGTACAATTTTTTATAAGGCACCATATATGAAGGGGTTATTTGTAACTAATACTTTATAAAGTGGCTATAAGCAATCAAAACAACTTTTGAAAAATGCCCATTCGCCCACTCACCTTTTATAAGTCTAGTCCAAAATTCATTTCACTGATTAACACTTACAGAAACAACTTTAATGATTAAAACCCTTTATAAAATACTTTCCAAAATGCCTACATTATTAGAAAGTGAGAAATCCATGAAAATGTATTAATGAATTTATGGACAGCTTGTAACAGATATAAACCATTAGTAACTCATAAACTCTTTGTGAATGAAATCTAATAAAAAGGGGTACTAAGAATTCTTTTGAGAGACTGTGCAGTGAATATAGACGTTATTTTTACCTGCGCCAAGAAGGCAAACAGTCAGTAGAGGAAGATTCATTCGCATTGTCTCAGAGTGAAGTGTCAGTGCCACAAAAACAGGGAATTGGTCAGTGCCTTGAAAAATGCTCTTTGGTATGTGAGCAATGCTGCTGGAAACACAAAAGCACAAACATACAGACTGTTAATTTCTGTCCAAGCTCACATGTCCTGGTTACTATGTGCTACATTAGACCTTATCTAACCTTTGTGGGTCATAAACAAGAAATATATTTTCAGTCCCCAAAGCACATTAATTATACTCACTTCTGCCATGTCATGTTCAAAACACCAATTTAGTAATAAGTAAAGTCCACCTCAGCTCACTTTTTCCACCATTTTACTACCTGGAATTAGTTCACTTCATTTTTGGCATTTTCAAGAACTGTACAGTTCTTCAGAGTTGGTAGTATCGAATTAACCTAAATGAGATGTGGAAATAATCTTTTAAGAGAGAAATACATGCTATTCTGAAAAAAAAATCTTCACATCAGTTGCTCTTGTACTTTTTGCCACCATATTACTGTTTCTGACAAATAAAAGAAACCGGAGTACATCAATTTGTAAGTATCAAAAAGTACACAATAGCATCTCAAGGTTAGATTTTTTGTTCTTATATCTGAAAATAATTACAAGACTGATTCCTTGAACTGACATTACAGCCCTTTGTGATTTCACATGAAAGATTGTTGCTGTTCACACTTGATCAAAATGGTACAAAGACACTTGTTGTTGGTAAGACAGAAAGATCTTTGCTGAATGCAGATGTTTGTGTCCAACTCCAAATCTCCTGTAACAGATCGAAGGAAACTTCATTAGGAAAGCTGTGTTACTTACCTGAGAGGCTGTCAGTGATGACTCTCTTCTGTTCCTGTAAGACTAGAGAATATTCTCAGGCACCTGCTTTTATGGCCACTTTATTGTGCCATCCCATCATTTCTAGCCCTCCCATATTTATGTGTGTAGATGCTGTAATACATTAGCACAGCTCAACCAGGAAGACAATGCATGTATTGATTTGATAGGTTTATTAATGCTTACCACAGGCTATATTTGGGTTTTATTGCCCACTAACTGCTGCACACCCAGTAGACATTGGTCAGGGTTCAACGGCAGTTAGTTGGGTTTGAGCAGGCAAAGGACTAGTCTGATGGGAAATTAAATGCGAGTTAAATTGTATCACATGATAAATTTGACTCACCTTCTTCAGCTTTATTGTCATGTCTTGGTGACAGCTGGTCTCGAGTGTGTGATACAGGAGATGTAACACACACAAACATTAAAACTGAGACCTCGCAAGAAAAATGACAGTCTTGCCCAAAATGGACAGGTTTTTTTTTTTACCTGTTATGTACCACTTGTGGCCACATGAAATATAACTTTTTGTCGTATAAGCATAAGCATAAGAAGCATGATATTATATTGTTCTCATTCTGTTTTCCATCAACCGTCAACATTAGTTTGATTTAACAATGGTCGCAATCTTTATCCAACTTTGACCAAATAGTTTTTGTGCCTTGACTGAACCAAACCTTTATCATAGTGGCAACACATCAGAAAACAGTCCTAGGAATCATGAAAAATGTTATCCGAAAGGTTCATATGGGCCATTTTGGAAGGTAAGATGACAAATGATCTGTTTCATCGGATTCGCCTTCAGCCTCACGCTGCCCCAACAATTCTCGCACCAAAGTATTTCTGGTTATACGATGCGTCCAAATTGCATAACATAACCCCAGATTCTATGAGTATATACTCTTAAATTATATTGACTGGTGCAAAATGCTTATCTTCTTCTCATGGGTGTGGACAGTGGAGGTTGCTTTTCAATCACTGACCTTGAATTTTTGTCAACTTGACAATTATACAATGGGCATTTGTCAGATTTTATGGATGTGTCAATTTTTGCTTAGTGCCCTGATTTGGCAGCCCTGATTTTATACTTTAATAGTTTTTGGCGCGCCATCGAGTTTGCTTGGAAATAGACTGTGGAAATTATCACCATTAACTTGTTTATATGTTTGATGGAATTGTACTTGTTAGAATAGTGTATTGAGTTGTACTTACAGAGTGAACTGCTCTCTTCTTGCACAGGTTTCCTTTAACTTGTCCTTGGGTCAACAGCACTAGTTAAACTATCCAGCAAGCATCAGTGGATGGAACAATGAAGCCTGATCCAACGGGCTACGGAGATGAACAAAACGAGGTTTGCTGAACGTCCTTCAATTTGTTCTGCTTGGTGAGCTGTGCAGCAGAAACACATGGTCACCATAGCACAGCAGCATGTCATTTACTTGGATACAGTCTGAAAGATCTGCCAATTTTTCCCAGCTACCAACAACAACAATCCCCTGCAGCCCAGAAAGAATTTCCCCTTGATGGCCAGTATACAAGAGACTGCTGACATGAAGCTTTACCTGTAAACCTCAGGGCCGTAATTAGAATATGTATTGGGGAGAAACATCCCCAATATTCAAACGTACTAAAAATATTGTTCCCAATATATTGATTAAAACAAAATGAATTTAAAACATGCTATAGATTGTTTCTATATATTATTGATTGCAGGTATAATATGAAATGGATACAACAAATATCACATTAATAACACAGTAACATTAAATACCACACTGTGCAAAGTGATTTTTAGGAAAATGAACACCATAAAAACCCTCAAAGACTATTTCTATGCTGCTACAGGCAACCATGTATCACCATCAGAAATAACGAAATGTAATCATAATCATAACTAAACATTATTTTTACTACCAGCTCTAGTATTACACTGTGCTTCTACATGTGCTTTCTCATTTTGTAGAAAATATTTTGCTAAAAAAAGTGTCAGTAATAAACAAATGTTATTGGTGAAAGTACTCAGTCATCACTGACATCATCTCTCAGCCAAGTTACGTGGAAAGTTATTTCCAGATTCTTCGGAGCACAGAGACACTATCACATTGTTAGAGATTGTTTCTCACTCTGCTGTGGCTAGACCTCGTCGCTGAAAAAACGTCGAGAGGGCAAAGTTATTTTAGGAGCAATTTACAAAGTAAAGAAACATAAAAGCACAAAGGGCGCAGTTTTATGTAACTTCCGTTTTGTTTTATGTTTTATTTGTCAGAAAGTTCATGTGAAGTCTGAGTAAACTGACTATCTTTCATTTTGCACTGGGTGTATAACTTATGTAAGGAGTAGTAGAAGTGACTTTTAGGAAGCAAAAACTATTTCTTCTCCAATTAAAGCAGTAAACAGACTACAAGCAAACCCTTCAGACCATGACAGCTAAACAATACAGCGATGCTTGCTTAGGATAAACAACATTTTAAGTGTTTGTTTGATTAAAGTGCAACCAGTGTTATTAAAACCAGCCAAGAAACACCACTTGTTTACTGATAATATTTCTTTCATGTTCCCTCTGGTAAGTTCATTCTCTTATAATAGGATCAAATTTTGATATTGATTATTGATGCTGAACAGAACAGACATTCAGTTTCAGTTAAAATCAATAGTATCAGTTTGGATGTGGAACACAAGTTTTTTGTCTGAAAGTCTCATTTACGTCACACACAGGGTGAATGACCGACAGTAAAGTGGGATTAAGTGTCCCCACAGCAAGCTGTAACTCAGTCTAGGTCACTGTGCAGTTGTTTCTTTTGCATATTATTACCATGAATACGTAGATACTATGATCATGTAACCACACCTTCTCAAAAGTCCCTGTTCAAACTGAAACACTAGAAGAAGATCTTTTAGAAGCCAAATGACATCAACAGTCTAATCTTGATGTATGATAAAAACGTTTTTGTGTTTGTAGTCATCTCCATGTAATATTGTGATAACTGGTTATTTTATCTTTGGTCAAAGACTGGAAACAGGTGTGGCTCTCAATAAGTGGCCATTTTATTGTTTGGGCTTGGTTGGTTGTAGCAAGAGACTGTAAAAAGCTGTTGCTTCTCTCAGAATAGGACGATTGTACAAAGGCAGGAAAAGTAATGCTTTACACCGAAGTGTATTCAAACAGCTAGCATGTCTATCAAAAATAAAATACAAGAACATGAAATAAGGTCAACATAGTTTTAAACAGGGACACAGTTTTGATAGAACAGGACCAACGTAGCCAGAAGCTCTCTCACACCATCTGAACATTCATTTGGAAAAACCACTGAATGATGATCTGTCATGATTGGATTGGCTTGTATTCATTGAGCAGGTCAGAGCCAAACCATTAAGTGCTTTACAGACTATTAGTAGAATTTGCAAGTTGCTTCAGTATTGCACTGGGAGCCACTGAAGTGATTTAAGTACTGAAGTAATACAGAATACTTGCTTGAGCTGCAGCCTAGTGATTGTTTATTTCCAGCAAATAGTCGAGTAAAAGAGCATGACAGTTGTCCAAACTGTTGAAGTGATTAAATTTTGCAATTCTTATTCATGTTAATTCGATAATGATCATTTGATTTTACAACTATTTTTATTGAACTGATAAAAGGAAATAATTTAAGTTGTGTGACAGGAAAATCTAAACGATAAGATTATTATCTTTGCCTGTACTGTTGCCAAAATATATTAACAAATGAATAAACACCAAGGGTCCAAGCACTGATCCTTGTGGGGCCTCAAATTTGATTGAGTTTCAGCAAGAGATGCTTGCAGATCAACACCAGTCATGAACACCCTGATCTTTGTGAATTGAAACACTCTGATCAGTTGTGTCAACAGCAGTAGTGAGTCAAACTAAAACGTTTACTTACTTATTTGAAGTACTATACTTTTACTGTACAATTTTGATTTGAGAATTTGTATTTTTTTCATTTTATGCTACTCATATATTTGTACTTCACTACATTTCAGAGGAAAATATTGTGCTTTTTTACTTAACAGCCTTCTAACAGCTGTAGTAATTATGATCAAAGAGCTGAGGAAGAAGTCAGGTGATGTTGTTATGGAGAAACAAGGCCAGTTAGAAAGAAGTAACCCTCTCCTCATTTCTGCTAGACGCTACTGGCTTCACCCAAATCTCTGACTGACTGGCCATCGAATTGCTTTGTGAGTAAGGTCCAGGATTTAACAAAATGAAAGAATACGTTGAGTATATCTGTTTAAAAACTGTCCATTGAGAGTTCAATAACTTTTACTCTTTTACATATATATTTCTTCCTTTCGTCCTAAGTTTCATACATGGTTGAGTTTCCACAACAAAAGCACCTGAGTTCAGGTTGTGGTTTTGGCTAAAAAAATTAGATATTATTAGTTGTGTTTTATGCTTTAAATCACTTTCTGAAGCACTTTTTCAAAAAACCAAACCAACCAAAGCCAAAATCTGAACCAACCTTTGGGGGCCTAAACATGTGTAACTAAAAAAAAAAACATTAAACGAAAGCCATTTTCAGTGAGTTCTTCACAGATACTTTCAGTATGAACATTTTGCAACTTGGCAGAATCTTCACGTTGATTGAAAAATGTAATCGTGCTCCAGCATCAGTTTTAAATGTTCAAAACATGACAAACAACTAAGTCAGAGTATATAAACCAAGTTTCCAGGAAATTAGTTTTAAATAGGGGTCACTCATTGCTGTGATAAGAAGTTTGGTTAGCTCTCAAAATGACTATTACACATCAATCACACTATGTACTCTTATAGACTGTGAGGTAGCTATCTTGATATTTGCGCAGTGTGTTTTGGAATAGAAACTTTACACTGTGACAGGGCATGTGCAGATATTTGAGGGGCTGTTGCTCTAACCTGAAATAATAACCCTAAACCTGCTGCCTATCAACTAACAATTTTGAAAGACTCACCTGGATCACTGACACAAGAGCATCAACATAAAGTTAGGATGCTAAAGTGTTGCATGTCAGGGAGCAACTCACGGCACTTCTGTTTTTTTGTGGGGGTTTTACAGCTCAGGGTGTGTCTCCTTGACAGTACGATATATGGCCTTTTATTAGTCTATGCTGCATACTTGACTCTTGCTTCAAGTACAATAAAAGTAGCAATGATCATTTGGTTTTACATTTGGGTGTGTGTGTGTGAATAAAAACTGATATCACACTAGATTTTTTTTAAGTTTGTCAATGTAACAGCACGGCATTTGGTTTTGTTTCGGTGCACAGTTGTATGTTTCATGGTATTACATACTGCACATGGTCAAGAGTACAGGTGTCTAGATATGTGTACCTGGCCTACTTTGGTAAAATGGTTTACCAGTTGATTGAATAATGTGATGTATGTGGTCTGAAATGGGTTTATTATTACCTTACCTTATTGTTTGTTTAGATGATTCACCACACCTAGAAAAACCTAAGGTAAAAGGCTTCAGACGGCAAACTCCACTGACTGATTTAATGAGCTTATCTGAAGTCACAGATGCACTAAATAGCATAGTTATCATCTGTGAGTCATGGAAAATTCGGTCACTTCACACAATATACTTTTGACATGATGTGAAACTTTGGACTTTAATCCTGACTGCTTGGAAACTTAACTTCAGTTTTTAACTCAACAAAGGCAGCGCTTACAAAATAGCTACAAAATACCTATCCAAATCAGAAATACTGGTTTAGGTCCTGCAAGGCTGATGGGAAAAGTGGTAGCAGGTGTGTGGGTGGGAGTCAGGTTACTGCAGGGCATTTAGGAGTGGCGTCAAAGAGCATCTGGTGGATGGCAGATCTGGAGAGATGTGAAGTCTATGGCCTGGGAGAAGTGAAGTGAGGTGGTGAGCTGCCTGTCCAGTAGACAAAATGCATTGTGGTGACTTAAAGGCCTCTCTCTTTGCCAGAAATAAGCTTGAAATTGCTTCACCATAAATGCATCACAAGCTTTTGTGTACTGGAGCTTTTTATTTTTTGGGCCCTGAGATAGCTCAAGTCAACCACTGATGTTTAGGTATGTTTTTCTATATGTTTGTGTTCCATCCATCCATCCATCCATTATCTACCGCTTACACCTTTGCAGGGTCGCGGGGCGGGCTGGAGCCTATCCCAGCCGACTTCGGGCGAAGGCAGGGAACACCCTGGACAGGTCGCCAGTCTGTCGCAGGGCATGTTTATGTTCTTGATAGGAAAAACAACTTGTTTCTCAGATGGGATTTCAGACAACGCAGTGACGTTTTGCCTGGAACATTGCTGGCACACGGTTAACTCACCTGTTGTTGTATATTGATGCTGTGGTTGATATGAAACATGTGAGGCAGCCTTCAATTATGCCTTTTATCTTAATGACACCAATAAATACGATACGATAACTAGAAATAAATAATGAGGCCATAAAACTTATAAATGAGTAGAGTGAAAAAACGGAAACAAAACAAAGGCATTTGGAGACAGTAAAAGTAAAGTGACAGTCATGTGATTAATAGTAGCTTGTTTTCACTAGACTGATATATACTAGTCTCAAATGCCTTTATATCTGTTCTATATACAGTGTCAGTTTAACCTAAATAATGACATATTGTATATCATGTAATAAAGTTAATAGGTCTAATATAGCATCGATTTATAGAATAACACAAAATCATTTCACATCCTGTCAAAATGACACAGTGATAATTACACAAGAGCAAACTGTGAAATTATAAATCAAACACCTTTGCTTTTAACAAGATGTCTTATCTCATCGAAACAAACCAACAAAAAGAATGAACTTTATTTCTGTGTCTCAGGTCTCACTGACCTGGTTCAAAGAGAGAGTTTAAATCTAATGTTCAGAGCTGTAATACATAGGATATTAGTCAAACCCAGACGTCAGGTACAGCTACAGTATGGAAGCTTACTTTGATCACGGTGAATCCTGATGCCAGACACTCTTTAACAAGTGGCCATCAGACACTACCCAACCAAGCCAGTGAAGCCGGGTCAATTGACTTTAAAGCGAGCGTTTACTTGACAGCTGATAGCACCATCTGATGGCTGATACCCTCAGCTTAGCAATGATGAACTGCAGATACAGAGGTGTTGATTCAACTGTGGTATTCTTTAGCTTTATGGCACTATTTAGCCTCTTTTAGCCCATTCTTATGGCCCTGACAAGCTCAAATAAACTCATTGTACACAACCTGCCCAGAACCAAACAGCAAACAAACTAAGTAAGTGGCCAGCTGGTGGACATAAAGGAACATTTAGCAGCAACAGAGCCAGATTTTTTTTCCTCTTTGCAAAACCATGAATACAGAGAGAGAGAGAGAGAGAGAATAGGACACAACTCAAAATAACTGATATTGAATTACTATTGAGCATGCATTCATGTAAAAACAAAAAACGTGGAGCTAATTCATAACTACAGTTATTTTCAGTATAGATTATTTTGCTAATCATTTTCTTGATGAATCAACTGATCGTTTCTTCACAAACTTCACAATGTTTGTTTTGTCCAAACAACCAGAAAGAGATTAAAGTTGTTAAAATAATTAAATGAGGAGCAGCAAACCCTCACATTTGTGAAGCTTGAAACAAAATGTTTTTGGGAGAAAAATGACTAAGGGTGACTAATTGATTAATCAAGGAATAGTTTTAGTACTTATATACTGTTGGGTAGCTTTATTTCTAACAAGGCATCTTGATATATGTGACTCTTCATGATTTATAAAAAAAAACAAACCTTAACTTATTTTATTGGCTTATTTTATTATTGTATTTTAATTTATTGTCAATTTAAAAAATTACCATCAACGTGCAACAACGTCATTAATGTTTATTAATTGACTATCAATATTAATATATTCAGAAATAGTTTAACCACAAAATAAAACGCATCACGTCAAATTAATTTCCTCTGCTTCGTATCACCGGAAGTGCCACCGTCATTTATTCCGGCGCCGGGTCAAGACTTTTATTCTGACAGTCGCGCACGAAAGTTCCGTGTGTTTCCTGGACTTTAGCTCGGCTGTGGTGCTGCTGCTGCTGACTCTCAGCCGTGTGTGTGAGAGAGTGCGTGCGTGTGTATGTGGATGGTGGACTGTTCCCGGTGAAAAACACCGAGCCCCGGCCTCACGAAAAATGCCTCACCGCCGCGTGTAACCGGGCCAAAGTCGCGGGGGGAGAGAGTCAAGTGTCCGGGCAGGTTTAGAGGAAATCACCGGCAGGATGTTGCAGGTTTTAGCTTGTGGCGCCGTAGTTTTCCCCGGTCTGTTCTTCGCCTTCAGGAGGGTCCTGCCGTGTGTCTTCAAACACTGGAGCGATGCCGACGTGGTCCTGGTCAGCGAGAGGTAAAACAGCTAATTACAACATAACCTGATAAATAACATTGAGCCTTGAGGAAGAATCTTAGCCTTTTTGGGAGCAGCTAGCTTGATGTTAGCTTACTTTTTTGAATGTGTTGCAAACGTTATTCTTTCTATTGCATTAGCAGTTTGTTCTTAATCTTCTGTAATTGCTATTATGCTGTTTTGAATTTGTATTTATCATGACAAAATGGTCACAGGAGCCCCCCCAAATGTCCTTACAAGGATCATTTGCAAGTATCACAGCAGAACTATGGGTCTCTGCAGGATTATAGAAATGCTAGTGATGCCAAAAAAAGACAGAAAAATGCAAACTGACTCTTAATAGTCTTGCTATCAGGCTTTCAGTTCAATCTGTGTGCATATGGTTGAAATTGTTTATTTGTGAAAGGTGTATAATGTGAGTGCTGAAAAGTTGCCTTAGCATGCAGGTTTTCATCATGGTTCACCTCCTGTAATATAATCTGGGAGTTTGCCTCACATCATTCAAACCCTGCATCCACCAAAGGTTTTGTAACTCGTCCACATAGGAAGTGACATTTTGGTTAGATGTGCACAAACCCGACCCTCAGCTTGATCCATGTGTTTTTATAATTTTGAGAACAAACAAAGAAAATCATGACATCTGCAGTGTCCTCGGTAACTCATCATCTCAAGGGTGTTGAGTTGCAAAATAGTAATAATTAATACAGTTTGTGCATGCGTGTGGGTCACTGTGACTTGCTCACATGTGCACAGTTCAGTTCAATGCTCATTTGTACGCTGTCACTCTTGCTAATCCTCCTCTGAGCTCCAGTCAGGGCCGACTGCTGAGTTAGCTATGCACTGGAAAACACTGAACTCTTCTCCTGAATAACGCTTCCACTAATTTACTAATGCTCATCTGACGGAAAATGTTGCTCTTACAAGCGTCCTGGCCTCAGGGGATGTGACACAGCCTCTAAATTCTGCTTTATCTACTCTGCCATGCAGGCCACAGACTTGTATTACGCTCAAGTCTTTGATTTTGGTGGAACAGTCTCAGCAGATTCGCCAGGTTTCATGCTATTAACATTTCAGTGTAATTCAGTTTCAGTGCTGAAATGTCCTGTATCTATATCAGTTAATGGATATATTTCATCCTGTCCTACCGTCCTCTGCAAATTTCATCTTGTGTTAGTTTGTTTTGTCCATGAACATATAATAGTAAAATTCAAATCATTGATTGGCTGATGATTAGTTTTGCACGCCCCTCTGCCTCCATTTCAATACATGTGGTGAACCATGACAGACGATACATGTCAGTAACTTGGAGTATATGTATACCTTATAATGCAGTGTTACACACCATACATATTCATCTTTAAAGTTATTAATCAAGGTTACTGTAGTTAGCGAGGTAGCAAACATTTACACAACTGTGACATGTCCATTTAATCACTTGGTTTTACTGTGATACCAATCAGTTAGCTCAGAAGGAAAAGCGTGCAATATTTGTTTGTACGTTAAAGCGATACTGATGTAGTGTAACACTTACATAATGTTGAGGGACTTGCAAGAGGCAGAATAACAAAACAAAGCAATGCAACATGATAACATTAAATCCTTCAATAAACCTCTCTGCAGGGTCAGTGCCCATGATTTTTTTAACTCCACATTTTGTACCACAGGCTTTCTGCTAAAGAATTTGACTGTTGGACAAAATTTATTCAAACAATTCATATATAAGTTAGGAAGTGACAGATGCACCAATCTTGTCCCTGTCATAGTTTTTAGGCAAAGTGATGGAGGGGTGGGAGGAGTGAGGGACATACACAGGCTCCTGTTGTTTTTGTTTGAGTTTATATAGGGTTGAGCTGACATGTAGTGTCATGGTGGGCCGTGTCAGTGTTGTAGCGTTTTAATGGAGTGAAGTGGAGATTATTTGATCAGTATTACAAACAACATTAAACTTTTTTTATAATCCTTCAACAATTGTTGAAGAAGAAGTGAGAATAATCCCCAGTCAGCACAGAAAAAGATAATCCATGCGCAAACAGTAGTTGAGAGACTGTAATGCTCAGAACAGAATTATTAAATGATGAAAAATAGGGACACAGCTATTCTTAAATAACAAATATAAATTTTGGTGTGAGGGTGGCACTAAAGGAAATACCAACTAGAAATTATCTACTAGTTTACTGGTTGAACTGACAATTAAACATTTGTTGAAAACGTTCAGTTTATTATCAGATAAAACAAAGAAAAGCAGTAGTTGATACATTTTGAGAAGTTGGAACTAACAGTTGGTTTTAAAAATGACTTGAACAATGAATCGAATGTCAAAGCAATTGATTATTAAGTTTTGGCTAATCAAGTATTTGTTTCAGCTCAAACCATCCGGTGGCCATTTTAGGACATTTCGTCATCGTGAGCCTAAGCTCTGGTTTTATCCACAAAAAGATCAGTATCAGTCTTCCTTATATGTGCCCAGTGTGTCTGGAAAAGAGAGAAGTGGGTAAGAAGTGTCAGCAGTGATAACCATCATGGCTGAACTGACTAAAAGTACGAGCACTGGCGACGTTACTTGATTGACAGGTGATCTCTAAGAAGCAGGGCAGTGCCGACACACAGCAGCAACCAGAGCTAAGCTAAAAAAAATGCAAATATGCAATCAGTTGAAAGGATCTCATATAGTACCAGGTGCAACCTTAACCTACTTTGAAGAAAAACACTTGACTTCACGAGGGATTATAATGCTCAACATCAGCCGGCGCACGCTAAGCCGAAGAGTCTCGTGGCTAAAGTTACCATATGCCTTTTAGGTTTCATACAGCAGCAGTGCTCTTAATGTAAGGACTTATATGTGGATGGCTACAGATGCTTTGTGCCTTTCTGTATGTGCTGCCTCTGCTACACATTTTACGTGACCACCATCCACACACCATAAATTGACATAAATATTACTTCAAGAATGCAGTAAATTAGATGTTTACTCTTCATTGTAACTCACTAAATCTATGTGATGTGAACTAAACATTGGACAAAGTCTTCTGTACACCTGACTCTAGGGTGGAGTCCAATATGATGACATTATAATCTCAATCATTAAAAATTGCCACAGAGTTGAATCAACACTTTAACCAAAAGGTTTCTCAGATGTAATATTTATCATAGGGAAATTAAATTACATTAAATAACATTGCCGTAAGATACATTACAGAAATGTATTTTAATTGATTTAAAAGTATTGATGCCCTTTTAACAATATGTGAATTTTTCCTTCTATTGATGGTTGCCTCATGATGACGACTGACAAGAGGCCGTAGTTCACCCACCTTTAGGGCTGCTACCAGTGATTGGAAAATCTATTGAATTTGATTAAATTGTAAAAAAAAAAAAAAAAAAATTACCATTATAATTTCTCTTTTAGTGATGTAAAACAAATTTAGAAAGGTGTCATATTTGGGAAGCTGGAACCAGTTCAAGTTCCAGCATATGATACATAAGAGCATTTTTTGTTGTCTAATTGATTAGCTGTTTAAGTGGTTAAGGAACAATGCATTTAGTGATGTAGCTGCATCCATTTGTGAGATTGAGGGATTGCGATAAGGAGGAAGGGAAGGTTCCTTCTTGCCGTGAAATGCACTTTATCCTGCTTTTTTTTGCCTCTGCTGTCACTTTTTCTTTTGCTCTGCTGCAGTGCCAATGGAACCACAGATTACGTAGGCCATTTACTGAAGGAGCAAAGAAAAAAAAAAACACATCTCCTGACCGTCAGACGCTCTGTGTGTGACAGAACATGAACGAGCAAGTGGTCCGTGTATAACGAAACAGTCAGTAGGAAGACTTGTTTGTAGTGAAAGGGAAGCCGAGGTTGCTCACTGGCCCTGACACGGCAGGAAAAGAAAAGACAACATTGCCGAACAAGGCAGCAAGGCATTCTTCCCTTTTTCCCCTCTGCACGCTCCTCACCCCGTCAACCTCAACCTTTCATCAGCAGAGAGCGAGAGAGGGGGTTATTGCCGGACACACAATGAATGGGCTGTGTAAAATCTGGGTCTTGTGATAGAGTATGCGAACATACAGCCCTAGAAGGCAGCGAGGCGTGGGGGTAAAATGTGTGTGTTTGGTGGGGGTAGAGTTTGTAGGGGAATGAGAGAGAGAGGCCAGTTAGTCTTTTCCAGCTCAGGCCTGTCGTTTTGCAGTTGCCGGTCATGTGGCCTTCGTTGCTTTGCCGATGCCGGTGTCATGGCCGCATTCCCATGGAGATTGGTGTGAGGTGGCAGCAGGTTCAAGCAGGAAACCACACAAATACACTCTTTGTTTCTCAATCTTGCCATTTGCAACACACTATAACTCGTTAAAAAGAGAAAGAAAGCAGTCTTTATTGGCTTTGTTAAACTAGCCATTATTTACAACGGGACTAAAGGTCTTTTCTTTTGCAAGGGGAATTCACAGGTCCTCCCGGTTACTTCGAGCTGAGATCTGATCCAAGACCTGAGTTGAACTGGGTCCGAATGATATTCACCCTAATGAGATCGGGTCAGGGTCCAATTTTTTGTGGCTAGGGTCTTGGACTTTGTAACAGTATGTTCAATAACTGAGGGGATGCATGAGGATTTGCAATCAGCTCCAATCACATGTTGTCAACAGTGTCATCACAGAGGAAAGACGTGTTTTTGAAACAGGATCTCTTGCTATTTGGGTCTGTTTCAGACGACTGTATTTGGACCATTTTGGATCTTTTCGTCCCAAAATTTCTGATCCATGAACCCCACATGAGGAAATGACTGAACTAAAAAACAGCAAAATGACAGTTTTGCTATTTTCAGATCCTAGCATCGGAGGAGATAGAAATTTAAAATTTCTCCTTAGGGTTGTTCTAGAAGACAAAGCACATGGCCAAAATGATTTATCATGGCTGAGCATGAATGTGCCTGGTGGATTTCATTGCAATCTGTTACATTATGAGAGATCATGTGTGCACAGCTAACCTGAACTATAGCAAAGATTTTGGAATGCACCAAAAACAAATGGTTCATCCTCTAGGGAGCATAAACTGGACAACCTGGACATTAGATTTTGATGCTTTTTGTGAAATGGTAGTTTGACAATTCAAGGGAATTTAGTCATTCTCTTTTGAGATGCAGTGTCAGGGACAAATGTTTGTCAAAGCTAAATTCTGGCTCGATTAAGACCGAAGTCGAAAAGTCATCATAATAGGAACCAAACACTCAAATTTCTCATCTGCCCAACCCATAGTTTTTGAGATATCAACAAGCTGGATAAAGAGACCTTGAGAGGCCTTGCTACCAGATTCTTTTTTTAAAATAATACTGTAGATGTTTATATTTTTGAATTTCGGCATATTGGCTCGTTCTAGACCTTCAAGCCCCATTATTCCTTCCTTAATCCTTTTTCTATTTGGAAAGTGTCGCTCCAGGACTGCAGTGGTATTTATGCAAATCTGATTCATTTCTGGTGGTAAAATGAATTGATGGTCCTCAGCTCAAATCTGTTTAGCGCTGTCCTAGTGCAGTATTAATCCTAAACAAGGCCTACAAAGCACAAGAAAATATATAAATTCAAAATTAGTTTTCTCCCCGGCCCACACAAGCCTCTCATCTGTAACGAGCAGGGCTGAGTAATTGTCGCACTAGATGCAATTTCACAAGGTAAACTGTGTTGTAGGTGGTGATGAGTAGGCGGTGATGTAAACCAGACCCACAAGGCGCAGAGAAAAGTTGAACCATTTAAACGCAGTGTTGTGTTAAAGGGGCGACTGTCTCTTATGGCTGCAGTGAGTGTCAGGGAATGAATTACATGTTTTCTGATTTCAAAGCAGCTTACTGTCAGTGCTGCCAAGTTGGAGGACAGCCAGGGAGAGAGCTTGCCTGAGCAAAAGCGGCCATTCATAGTTTGAACAAATTGGTGATATAATCCAACGTCCTGTTTAAAATGGCCAAAAATTAACTCTGTTGAACCATTAGGGGAAAAAACATCTGCATCTCTGTGACTATAAACTGAACATTCATCAACTTTCTTTTTCACTACAGCAACAAAACATCAGTCATTATGGTCATAAATTCATGACTTGTGACTATACTCTCAAGATGCAATGCCTATGAATGTTTTGCATGCCTTATTCCACTTCACACAGTGACACTTCAAATAGAGATGTTCCAAGTTCTCCTATGTCACAGGTCTGTTTATAGACGAGGAAAGTCGAGGCCAAGCACTGCTAATCCCATGATGGTGCACTGGACTTGTAGATCTGACTGCTGTGGTAGTTCACCTGAGGGGACACTTTTTAATAACCAGGATTCAGGTTATTATTCAGGTTCTGTCCCGCTCATGGTGCTTTTAATCACATCAGTAAGCCAACAGATCAAATATAATTACATGGGTTAGACCAGTTTGGCAGGTTTTCCAAATCATTTGCTTTTCATTTCATATCAGATGTCAGTTTGTTCATGCGGCTCACCTGTTTTTCTTTGTACAGTTCACTGAATTGTTGTATCCCCGAGTTAACCATGCCATAAACTCTTTATTAGTCTTACAATTGACTGATGAATATAGAAGATAAAATACAAAATTGAATTTCCAGCAAGGGCCATGGTCAGAAAGGTTTGTGTACATAGCTGAACCTGTTACAGTTGTAGGCGTCATCCTCTGAGAGTCTGTGCAAAATTTCGTGGCAGTAGTTGTCGGGATATTTCAGTTTAGATCAAAGTGGTGGAGTGGCAGTCTGACATTGCTTTGACTATCATGGCTACAAGACATAAAACATAAATGTCCTGGTTTTATATTGGATTCTTGTAATCGCCCACAGTGTGATTAATGAACGCTCATGAATGTCTTGGCTCAATCACTTTATATGATCTTTCTCTCAATGTTTTTATGTGTCCGTCTCTTTCTCAGACTGGTGTCCTCCATCCATGCCATCATGGCAACCACGGCGGGAGTCATCGTCGTGTCTGCATGCCGGGGCAACGTCATTAACGACAGGTCAGACTTTATGTCATTAATCCCTTTCATGAAACATTGGTTACGAGTGAACCCATAGACCTCTGATTCTACTTATTTCCTCAGAGTCATTACACTTTCTTACCTGCGCACATCAAGACCTTGTCATAAGGTTATAGGCAAGAACTGGGGAGTGACTTCCTCTGTCTGCACCTACAGCGGGATCCATAAGATAAAAAATCTGTGCCACACTCTGAGGATACGACAGGATGCTGCTCATTGATGTGGGACGGTTGGGAAAGGCTCAATTTATTGCAGATGTCCTCTGACGCATGGTAGCAATATCTGGACAACAACCAAATCATATTTGCTGTCATTACTTTTTGAAACAGAAAGCTAATGTTGTTTTCCACTCCACTCAGCTACTTAAAGATGCATAAAACAAAACGGAATTAAAGTGGTCAATGTCTTCTCAGTTCTCTATGATAAACTGTAGTTTTAGCAAGCTACCAGGACTTGGATAAAAAAAACTATGCATGAAAGCACATCACCCAGAAAGTGAACTACTTTTTGTGCTCAAGAATTATGGCAACGAGAGAAAATAATCCAATCAAAGTAGATAAATTCAACACACACAGACTTCAGGCTCATGAGAGACAAGAAACAGCCTTCCTCTTTTGTATCTGTATGTGTGAATGCACTGTTGACATTGTGCTGCATCTTCCATCCCGTCCTCATCACACTTCAGTGTTTCTTTTTTAAAGCCTATCTGTTGGCTTTTTCCTCTAAGAGAACCAATTACAGATGGTGAAGTTCACAAGTTCCAGCACACCCACACTACACAGGTTTATTACTGTGTATGCTACTGCACTTTCTGGTGTGAATTTGAATAAAAAAGATGTTAAGACACCAGTTTTCTTGTTTGCAAGTATTTCTAGCATCCTGCTCTCTGCAGTATAATGATTGCACTTAGGTGGAAACAAGGGTTACCTGAGTACCAACACCAGGATGGTCCAAGGATTAGGCTGCTGCGAATATCCTGGAAGAACAAACATGTTTGCTATTAGACCGTTTTGAGCCAGCATTTTGACTGTACTGCTTTCTCTTATAGATACGTTTTAGACTAGACTTTAGACTTGAAACCAGGTTGATGTCTGAGGTTCCTCAACCAACTGTTATGTCTTGTAATGTGGGCAAAAAACTTTTCCTTAATTTCCATTTTTGTTTCAAGGACAGTCCACTGTACCCTTATTCATCTAGCCTCTTTCATCCAAGTCCCACCCCCACAGCCGCCACCTGGCAGCAACCTAGTGTTAGCATAGCACCATTGCAGTTTAGGAAAGTGTTACGCTAAGCTAATGCTAGCCCTATTAATCCTACTGAGTCAGCGGCCAGTCCCGGGCAGGCCCAGATTCTGGCTGCTAATCTCCGCCGACCCCCCTCCTTCACCCACAGGGCTTAATTCCTCCACAACGTTGCTCAGTTCTGCTGTCCTGTGACGTGCACAAGGCCTGGAGCTTATCAGACACATGCTCCAGAGTCAGACCCATGAATACTCTAATACTCCATCACAATCTGTCACTTCATTTAGCCTTCATTGCCTCTGTTGCAGTAACTAAAGCAAGGTTTTGCAATGGAAAAACCTCCAATACTGAAGAACCAGTATTGTTTAAAAGTCTGTCTGATCATCTGACTGCTCGTGTTTCTTGCTCCATCTGCCTCATTTGAATGATGTCTTCATGTTTCCAGTTATTAGCAATTGAATTTGTTGAGTACAGTGTCATTTCAACCAATAGCAATGATGCCTAAAGCTACAAAAACAAAGCCATAGTTGTAATAAACTAGAATCATCTCTTAAAAAGTGCAGCCTGACAGACTTGGAGTGCTATTAAAGTGCTGTAAAAAAAGAATGGTTTACAGAACTTCTTTATAGCACAACACAAAATTACACATGCTGTGTCTTAAAACATACAATCATGCAAAATTGTATATACCCAAATATAGACATGGTTTCACTGTTAATCCTGCTTCCTCTCAACTACCTTTGACTTATTCTAAAATCTGATCT
Organism: Centropyge bicolor; assembly: GCA_037975185.1. Taxonomy (NCBI): domain Eukaryota; kingdom Metazoa; phylum Chordata; class Actinopteri; family Pomacanthidae; genus Centropyge; species Centropyge bicolor. The sequence continues at coordinate 1,609,225 of JBBMOC010000060.1, read as the reverse complement.
GAAAGGTGCAGCACAGATGAAGTGTACAGTGTGTGTGTTGTCTGTATATCTATATGGGGAAGATGAGAGCTGATCTGTGTTTTCCATTGCTTGTAGTACAGCAAATATATATATCTACCCTGAGCTGTTTGTTGTGCCTTACTGCTCTTAATCTCCATCCACTCACCTGAAGCGCTAAAGAACTCGGTCAGAGGTCAGAGGTCAGTAGCTCAGCTCTGCCCTGCAGCTTTACTCCATTCTGTCTACATAATTAACCCCACTGTAATCGGTGCTCATTAGTGTGCTGCAGCCAGCTAAGTTCTTTATTATAGTGTACTTACATAAGCCTGCCTTAAAGCCTTTACATGCTCATGTTAGAGAAAAAAAGGCATAAAGGTTAAATGAGCGTCTGTATATGTGTCTATGTGTGTTTATGTCTACTGAAACTAAAGGTCATTCAGTTCACCATCTACTGGCACTGAATACTGTGATAATACGTAACGATTAGCCTCGTTGTGACCTGTGAGATGGCCTGTTTGGCCTGCTTATCTTATGTAAGACTGATTCATCTTTGCAGGGCTGCATGATTCAGGTCAAAATGAGAATCAAAAACTAAAATTCAACAACATGGAAAGCTAAATCTAAGAATAACTGTCTGCTCTTCAGAGAACCTTTGAACAAATATTTCCTGTGTGTGATCAAAAATAGAAACTCACCTATAGCCAGATGAGGCCTAGTCCAGTTATGAAGGGAGATTTGTTTCATAATAGATGATCCCTTTTAATGCAAATCATTTTTTCCATCTCCGAGCTCTAGTAGGTTAGTGCCTGATTCATTTCTGTGTGTAACCACAGATAACAAGGGAGAAACTGATAAAATGAGGCTGTCAGGTGTGGTAGATTTCATAGTTCAGTTTCACTATACATTTCGCTGTTTCTGCCTCAACTGCTGCTCTACATGTATTGTTAATGTGTAACATTAGAGCAAGTAACACAACATTAAAACTGCTACCAGGTGGCATTGAGTAGCATTTGTCCAGTTTTGCACTTAGCATAGTGTCTGTGGCTAATTTATGTAATAAATCATTATTAGGCTTTATTTTAACTCAGAGATATGTTGAGGTAGAGAATTCATTTACAATATAACTGAGTAAAACCACATAAATGAAAGATCCTAAACACCTAGAAATACAGATGGATTTGAAATAAGATGAGATTAAAGAATAACGTCAGCACCTTGAATTTGTTTGTGCCATTTGAAGTATTAGCATAAATTGGCGGCATTACTTATGCTGACAAAGTAATGTTGATGCTTTTCCTCATTTTCTTTGAGTTTGGTTCCTCAGAGCTGCTTCATGTTTCTATGCTAACAACTACATTGTTTTGGTCAGAATCCATCGCTGGGCTTCCACAAGTCTGACACATTGTTTTTTCTTTCATTGCAAATTAGTTTTATATACATCAGTTTGAACTCTTCTTCTGCACAGTTTGTCATTTGTTTCTTAAAGCTTCTGCAGAATTTGGTAGCGCTTCATTTGATACAAGGGATCTCCTTGTTAATGCAAACACAGCAAGTCACTGTCGCATGAAAATGAGACAGTCGCATCAACTGAGAAAATAATCTGAGAATGATTCATCAGAGTACAGATGTAGAGTATTTACATGTGTTTTGTTTGTCTTTTTCAGGCACTGGCTGGCCACCTACTTTGTCATATGGTACGGTGTGCCCTACATGACGTACGACATCTTCGCCATGTACCTCAGTCACTACTACCGCTTCCGCGTCAAAGGGCATGAGGACTACAAGCAGCATTCGTTGAGGACCGTAAACTCCTTCGTCCGCAGAGAGTTCCTGCTGGTGTTGCATCACATCGCCCTGCTCACTATCCTGCTGCCGGTCACGCTGGTGAGGAGGGGAGGGAGCGGGGTGGAGAGAAGAATGAGGGAGGGACTGAGGCAGCATCGATGAAGTGTTGTTGTCAGTAGTCAAGGCCAGTGATTGAAAAACTGAGTGCAATGCAGGCAGCGCTGGTCGTGATGGATCACTTGCTTGCTGCATTGCCTACTGGTAGGAGTCACTGTCCTGCAGCGCTGGTGCTAACACGATTAGCATCACAACAGATCAGAGTCTTCATCACTACTATGGGATTACTGGCTGTTTACTACAACTGTCATGGATCTGATGGGGTCATTCAGTGTGTGACGGTGACACCAGTTTGCTTCCTTTTTTATGTTATTATTCACAAATATATTTGAGATAGATTTTGATGTTTAAAGTTACTATAATGATAATTACTGGTGCTCACACTGAAGATTTTTCAAAAGCAAAACTTAACAGAATTGTAGTGCTGAAATAATGAGTTGATTAATGAATTAGCCGATCAACAGAAAACTAATCTAACAATTTTAAAAATTAGTCATTCTTAAAATGAAGTAAAAAAGAAAAATTATCTTGCTTCAGCTTCTCATTTTTCCCAATTTTTTTGACATTGACTAAGTGATTGATTGATTAATAATAGACAGATTAATTGACAGTTAAAATAATGGTTAATTGCAGTCCTAGACCAAACACGGATTTTTTATTTCAACCTTTGGAAATTGTTATGGTTCACACCCTCTGAATTGAGGTGTGCATGTGTGAGCTAAAAGGATTAAACTGGTTTTTAACATTATGCATCACTTTACCATGACAATATTTTTATAAGACATATTTTGCTTTTTCTTTCTTTCTATCTTTCAGGTAGCCATTAGTTTATGTTTATTTTTTTTTGTATGGGACAAAAATCAAATCAAGAAAGTTGAAACTCACTTCTGATAAGTGAGTTTCAGAAATGTCCACTGCCAGTAATGCGTTATGAGTGTGTTCTGTAATGTAGAGCATTGTTTTCAAATCAATCCTTCCTTTAAGCTGCATTATCTCCTAACGATTATTTAAGTGCCAACATAAAGATAGACATGATGCTCAATGTCATGGATTAACTCTCAAGTGATTTGCAAGTCAGGTTTCAAAGTGTACTGATATAAATAGATCTTGAGGCTGCCTGGAATTTAAGGAAAAGACCATGAGTAGAAAGTGGTTGGCAGTAATATCAAATATGCAAAATATAAAGTACATTACCGTGCAAACATGCTAATCAGCCTGGTCCTGTAAACAACCATTATTTCACTGCATTATTATGAGGTACTCAGTACATGTACCAACTTGTCTTTAACACTGAATCTTCGAACTGAACTGACTATTCCGAGCCATGATTGTCACTGACTGAATCAGAGGCTTTTTGATTTGGAGTTCCCCTCACTGGCGCCTGAAAGCATCAGGTCATCTGGGATTCACAGTAACTTCCTGTTTAGAAGCCTGAAAGGCTACGAAAGCCACAGAAACAATCATGATGGGATAATTGTTACCAACCAGCAGCTGCTGAGCTATTAACCATTTAAACAGTGGTTGTACAGGACAAGCTTCGTCATGAACTGAACAAAAGCTGTTTGATCCAGGAATGGACTGATCAGTTCAGAAAAAAGTCAACAAAATGCATAGTTAGTAACTATGAATCTTTATAGTGAACATTTCTGCTGTGATGGGACATACTTTAAGACAGAATTCAAACCATTAAGTGAAACTAAAACTGTCTGAATTAGATTAGTTTGTGGGTCTCGAGGGTGAAGACAACATTTGATGCTCCCAAGAAGTCGGAGGTCCAGTTCTCGTGCCTTTTAAAAACCAACAATCATGACAGCTTCTTTCAACAATTGGCCAGCTATGCAGAGGTGTGAAAGAAAGTGGGGTTTAAATAGGGCTGGGCATCATTCAAAAGAATTTCAGTACCACTTTTTAAAGTCCATTTAAAAAAAAAGTAAGGCACATAAATAACTGTTAAAAAGATTAATAATAAACATTATGGCAGCATTATGCGATTGTAGTCCGTCTAATCTGAAAAGGAAGTAGTAGAAGGAGTGAATGAATGTGTGGGTGATGTTTGTGATACTACAGAGGGAAGCCTCATATTCTCTGTGCTAAAGAGCAGCTTGCTCGGGTCTGAAAACCACCAGGTGTATTTCTCTACCTTTACCTGTCGATTTAAAACAGTGAGCATCATCACTGGGTGTAGCAGTGTTTTCCCTGCATGCCTCAACAACATGTAATGTTTGACTGTTCAAAGGAACAACAAGTGTTCAGGTTTCAAGGGAGGAAATGGCAGGAAATGAAAGAGAACAGTGAGCCCGTAATTATTGATTACTTTCTTTGAACAAATGGCAGCAAATGATTCTTAATTGTTTTCTTTTACGTCCTTGAATTGTAAGTGTTGCAAAAGGAAAGATGCAGTAAGAATGAACAGGAAGAGAGACTGAAAGGTGCAGGTTGTTTTCTGCTGTAGCACAAGTGTTCAAGGAAAAATGGAATCAAAGATCTCAATGTGCATAAAAACATCAAAGCGATGGTTTGAATGCATGAATATACAGTCAGATGTTAAGCCGAGGCAAGGGAGGAAGCAGGCAATAAAAGAGGAGTGGATCATGAGGACTTTTAGTGCAGGTATGACAAATTGAAAACCTCCCGAACTGTTAAACCCGAGATTAATTTGAACACAGTTTGAGCTATAAAGTAAATTCTTCAAAAGTGTGCAAAGACGTTTATGATAGTGCTGAGTTTTTAAAAGTTTCTGATGGTCATGTTCGTCACCCTGCTGATAGTGTTTATATCCCGTCGAGTTTACAGAAGCATGTAGTATAACCACTCTCCTCTCCAGGTAGGATCCCAGGTCAGCAGGCCAGGTGCAGTGGAAACCCGGCCCTTTGTTTGCAGTGGCAGTCGGTGGCAATATGAGATCACATTACCCTACATTATTCAGCTCCAGCTGCAGTCATCCTCTCTTTTCTTTTAACTCACCACCCCTCCCTCTGTTCCTGCTCTTCTCCTCCCTCACTCATCAGCTTCATGCCACTCCAGCTTGCCTGGGTAATACATGAGCTGGGCCAGTTAACCGGCAAGCCATTAAAGGACATCGACATCCAGGAGGGGGAAATGACCGAACCTTTACCTGTTGATGATGTGGAGTAAATACTCACAACAACAGGCTTTTTTCTCAGCGGGTAATTTGAAATGGCAGTGTAGGAAAGTACAGCTATCATTGATAGCATTAATTAATACCCAGTTTCCATTTAAGGGTCCAGGTGTGGTGCATTCTCAAAACATAGATGATAATAATATGGGAAGTTGGCAAATGAGCCTGAAATTAACGCTTGTAAATTAACAGTTGAACTTGACACCAACCCCTAAATTATGGTGCACCGACTTAATCCGACCCCTGATACTGATCTTATTTTACATAACATGTTTTCATCAATTTAATTCTAAAATACTCTCTGTCTGCTATAATTTACATTCATTGGGTCATGTTGGAACTAAATTTTTTAATTATCAGTTTGTGAAAAATAGAGCACTGGTTTTGAATTGTTTCTCTGTATTCAGTCAGAAACCCAGAGTTTAAGTATCAGAATTGATACCCGGAAAGAAAGAGTCGAATCCCGAGTCACAAGTTTTGGGTGTGAATGAGCAAATGTGATTGTGGTCAAAGCATGTGTTATTCACAAGGTTTTTGGACTTAAAAGATAAGATGAGGAGCTCAGAGTTGAGATGGGTTGAGCATCAGATCCGGATGCCTTCCCGACTCCTCCTTATGTAGGTATTCTGGGCAAGTCCGACCAGGCAGAGGCCTTGAGGCAAACTGAGAGGACACTGACCTGGGAATGCCTCCGAATCCCTCAGAAGGAGTCGGAGGAGATTTGGAATATGACCGCAGAGAAGCATGTTTGGACTATAGCAGTTAATTTCCTGCCACCACAACCTGCTCATTATATTATAGCCCTATATTTAGACAGGTTTTTAATAATGGTGCAATGTGTTGCATCAACATCTAGTGGAGGTTGCTGCAGGTTGACAGTGTGCAGTGATACATGATTGAGTTTATGTTTAACCTTTTATCTAGTGGCCAACCACAATTCTCATCTAATTTGCACATAGGCTGATGTATGTAGTAGAAAATTCAAATAAATCCTTGGACAGATGGTGAGCTAGCGACCACAAATGTACCTATTGTTTCCACTGGCTTCAGGCAAACTAGAGGATTGAGTGGTGCAGCAGAATAGTGTGTTGTGGCTCAGAACTCAGGCGGGTTTTAGCACTTTTACAAAGAATGTAGAGACATTTTTAAACAGATTGATGTCACATTACAATTAATGAAAATGGTTTAAGTAGCCCTTTTAAGAAGCCTTATTGGACATTCATAAGATACACTCAAGTCAAAGTTTTTCGGCAATGTGTGTAAGTGTTTAATATGTATTTGAGAGGTAAAATATTTGATATATTTGATTTGATATAAGTCTAAATCCTGATTCATCCAGCATCTCAATCATACATAGACAGAGGTAACACACGCCTGTGTCAGGTGGGGGTGGGGTGAGGTAGCCAGGTAGATCGTTAGACCTGGTGTAAAGTTCCCCACTGTGGTCTCAGTCATTCTTTCATGGACAGATGGCAAGGCCACGTCTGGAGCCACTCATGCTTTATTCATCATCGGCACACAGCAAGCTAGGCTACCAGACAGAGCCTGTCTTTTGTCTGGAGTCTCTTTATCCATCTAGACTGACTCACCTATTCTAGGATGGCCTCTCTAACTGCACAGCACTGTGCCGCTGGTCAATATTTGAAAGCTTCATTCATTACTTATGTACAGGACATCACTCCCTCCTCTGCCCCGGCCTGCCGCTGTCTCACCATCTTGAAGTTGTGGTTGAATAAGATATCTGCCTTTGTGGTTGTGGCGTTGTAGAAAAAAAAGATTACCTTTCTAATACCAGCTAAAAGATTGTACTGAACAGCCTCTGTGTGTCAACAGTAATCCACCGGAATCTAATTTAGGATTGAAACATGCTCAGTACATCTGTACTTGTGGGGTAGAATACAGTACTTGATTGTTGAGAGATTGGTGTTGATCAAGATTGCGGTCCAAAGTCAATGCAGCCTTCTTTTGCATTTGTTTGGAGGACACAACTGGAGTCTCAATTGTGAACTGGTCTCTTGTTAATGGGAGTTTTCAGGAGGCTCTTAAAGTTGGGAAATATCACACGACTGCGTCAGGTTGACCAGTTATTTTAGTGGTTACCATTGACAAAGTATGTGCATCACTTAAACTGGACCAATAACAAAGCCAGTGCAGAGTGTAATGTAGAGCATGTTCAGTTCAATCAGCAAACAATTCTTGGTTCTTGTTGGCAGCCTGGAAATGTTGCATGAAGTAAATAAACATATGTATACACATACCATTAACCTGGCACATTATAGGCTTGTTTTTCATCTTATGTGAAACAAAAAAGCTCACTGAACTTGGGTGTCATGAATATTGCCCAAGCTTATTATTAGAGTGTAGTATTGACTGTTAAAGGGAAACTCCCTGGTGATAAATGTGGTGAGAACCCTCCTGAATGCACCACATGTTTTGTTCACTGTGAGGTTAGATGGTGTCATTTTGTGTGGAGGAGCAGGTTCAGTCAAGTCAGTCAAACATCTGCATGATATGTTGACTAACACCTTTTGTCCAATTGTATCCAAATCAACCTTTTTCAAATGTGTGTTGAAAACCTCATTTCACCATGTCTTTTGAAACCTCTCCGTTACACAGATACTGTATTTCCAATGAGACGGTTCCAGAACTTGACTGTCAGCTGTGTTTTTTTTTCTATGCTTATGTTTGTTTGCTCACTCTGTGTGTGCTCTGTTTGTCTGTTCCACAGTTCTTCAGGAGGGACCAGGGGGATTTCTTCATCGGCTGCTTGTTTCTAACAGAGCTCAGCACACCCTTCGTCTCCCTGGGGAAGATACTTATTCAGGTGAGACGGCATGTACACATGTGCATTCACCAGACACAGACAGGAAGTCATACATACATCTTTCATGCACCGTCCCTTTTTATCTAAAATCCCAAAGCCAAAGGTTTTCAGACTGTGTCGAGTAAACATTATAAGATTGGCCACCATTGCTTGGTCAGACAGTTCAACTACCATATGGCCTAATTATCTTATTTATCTAAGAACTGCAAGGTTATGGATTTTGCCAAAGCTGTAGGCATAGTGCTTTAATAAGAGTGATACTTAAAGAGTAGTTTAAATAACTTTTAGACTCTTTTCTTTCTCAAACCAAAAACAAAAGAGCAAAAACATGAGGAATAGATCTGCAAACATTCTAATGTCAGACTAACTAGCACACAATCACATCATACAGGTTCAACTAAAAAAAAAAAAACACCATTCACGGCTAGCACATCCAAGGTGGAGTATGTCCCCACTCTGTGGAAGCCGGTCCTGCATGCTAATATATCAGAGTTCAGGATAACATTAGAGGCTCTTTCCTGCTGCTTTTCGGGAAGTTGACACTCGAGCAACCACAGCCAAACGTATTATTCTAGATAGCAATTACATTAACACATTTGCTAGTCCTCAACCTAAAAGCCCTTTCTCTTGTTCAAAGGGAGATGTGAAGGTAGGAAGCATCGAGCATAAATCCAACCTCTGTCTTGTTTTGCTTTAATCTGATCTTAAATCTTTCCTTATAATATTTGAAGGACTAATTAGTTCTACACTGTAATACAAGGAGAATGTCCACGTCTTCTACGTCATCAGAATGCTGTTGGTTTGCCCAGGATGTACAAACTGAGCCTCAGTCTTGTTATATAATGTATGTAAATATCAGTTGTATATTTACTGAGACGTATTAAAAAGTCAGACTACATTTTCAGCTAACTCATGGAGGGAGATAACATTAGCTTAATTAGCCAGCAGCTACAGCTGAAAAAAGAAATCAGCATTTTCAGCCAACAACCAACTGCTTTTGTCTTCTTCTGTCTGAAATCAAGGATGGATTGTTTCAAAAAGAAAATAAATGGGTAGTATAACTGCCGCTTATATCACTGTAAACTGCATATGTGTCCTGTCAGAGTGGAAAGCTTGACAGGTGTATGATACTGGCTTGCTTTCCATGCATGTTGGCAGCATTGTTGTTCAAGCAGTGCAGGAAACATGTCCATGTGGACATGTGTACTGGGCCAACTGTATGTGTTGTTAGAATTGAAATGGAAAATTACACCAACTACTGATAATGTGCCATGAAGAGCAACCTGTACAAATATATACTTTGGTCCAAAAAAAGCATCTCAGATAAGGGATACATGCAACATTTCAAAATTCCAAATTGCTTGTGGGTTTAACGTGTTAGAAATTACAGAACACAAATGGCACTTAAACAATATTTCTCACATTGTGTATGTCTATATGATATGACCTTAGTCATATGTATCGGCTATGACTCTCTGCCAGAAAGTCATTCATCCATCCTCTTTCTTTCGCAGTTCCCACTCAGGTGATATGCAGTGTCTTGCATCATCACAAAACTGAGTATCTCCATTTCATTTGGAATGTAGCTTGTCACTGTAGCATCAATTATTAAGGTGCATGGCTCACCAAAATAAAACATCAGTCAGTCAGTAGCATTCAGCTAAGAAGCTACGACGCTGTTCGCTCTCTCTCCCTCTTAAACCATCCACAGCAGCTCAGGCCTTCATTAGTTCCACCTGTGCAGTTGGCGTCACATCCCACTGTACACTTTGACAAGCACGTATCTGCTGTATAGTCAGAGGCTGTGTGTTTTAGAAAAGCCTTAATCTAAGAATAGACCGTCTTACTGTGTATCCCAGTGAATCAGTGGACCGTGGGATTTCAGGTCTTTGCTGACATCTGGTGTCAGCAGAGAAAAAGAGCAAAGCAAAGCTCCACTGCTGCTCTCTGTCTTTAAAAATGCTGCCCTCCTTTGGACTAGATCAGCACTAACAGAAACTCTGCCAGACATTTTCACTGCTCTCATTTAATTCCTATTGATTTCTGTTGTGGAAACCAGGGGTTCCCACAGTCCTTTGCAGCAAAGATCAGAAGAAGATCATCAAATCACATATGATTATTGCTGTTGGACATGACTTTGTGAGGACTGGTGAAGAAATATTAACGGTGTTACTCAGAAATTTAAATTTCACTGAAATCCAGTCATATTCTCTGAGACAAAAATAAATTTGTGGTGTTTACTGCATTATTCATATAAAATATATGTAGTATTTTTTAAAATGTAATCTAATGCATATGAGCTACTGATAATGTAAAGAATTTAGCACACCATTTTTATTATATCGTCAGGTTTTTCCCTATCAGCTGTACTTAAGCTCATCCTTAGCTAACATGTTAAAATGCTAAAGTTATCTGCATGTTTACAGTAAACATGCTCATGTTAAAGCCTGATCACACCAGAAAGTCGAGCAGTCAAAAGTCAAAATGATCCTGGACCTTTTGCAACTTTTTGTTCTCTCAGAGATCTGAATTGGTTGCTCGCTGTTGATCAGCGGTGCAAATGTACATGACCAAAGTTTAACTCGACACTTTCTATCCCTTCCTGTTTTTTGTCTCCCCCACCAGCTCAGCCTCCAGGACTGCTGGCTGCACAAGGCCAACGGTGGTATGGTACTGCTCACCTTCTTTATGTGCCGCATCGCCCTCTTCCCCTACATGTACTGGGTGTACGGCCAGCACTACGGCATCCCGCTCTACAGCGTTCCCTTCCACCTGCCGCTGTCCACCAACCTGGGCAACTCGTGCATCCTGGCGCCGCAGGTCTACTGGTTCGTCCTGCTTTGCCGAAAGGGCTACCGTCTGTACCGCCGTAGCCGTAGCCGCACGCCGGACTCGCCTCCTGCGGCTACTGTCACTGACAATTCAAAGGATGATTGATGTCCAGTTCACGATTGCTCGCTCAAGCCGCACACTCAGCTACTAACGCAACTACTTCTGCAGAGGCACTAGTCTGACTTAACACATTTCAAACCCCACCATTGTACTGTAGTACACCAGGACTGCCTGCTCTCTCACAACTCCTGGGCATTTTCCGCACACTTTAACTCCTCTGTTACAAATCTGCTGCCTAAGTGGACCTCTCCACCGATCCGATTCTACTACTGAAGTTTGATGATTTGGGGTTTTTTTGGTTTTATTGGATTTGGCTCTTGCCTGGATCTTGTTGAAGTGCTACACTGCGTCTTTGAAGATTTTCAACACTGAAGAAAGATCTTGTTTGCTTGGAGTAAAAGCACTAGAAACTGAAGAAGAGCCTCCGTGGAAAGACATTATCTTATCTCTTACTCCTACTGTGTTTACAGCCTCTGCTGATTTGGAAGGTCTGTTACAGTGTGTGCGAGAGTTGCTGTTACAACAGGTTGTATTTATTTTTATGGTTTTACTGCAATGTGTCAGATAGTTGCATTTCCTCTCCCATCCATTCACTAATCACACTGATAAGAAGGATTAGGAAGAGCGGTGGGTGGAATGCAAATCCAGGCATTATTAGCAGGAATAACTGTGAGGAATACAGGTCACCTCATCCACACTCGAGAGCCAAAAACAACTACGTTTGCTAAAACCCCATTAATGTGATAGATTCTGACTTTTCACCCCCCGTTTGTTTTGTTTCTAGTTTGTCACAACGGCATCAGTTTCCTCTCTGTAACATCCAGCACACTTTTGTGGCCCTGGCTCATTTGTTTCCAGACGCCATCTCCTCCAACAGGGTGCTAGCTCTGTATGCGCAGTGCATCCCCAGGAATTAACGCTGCACTCACGTTCTTGGGAAACTTCTTTTAACAAAGTTTAACATTTTCAGGAATTCAGTCTGGCAATATGCTCCGATGACGGAGTCGGATAACAGTGGCACCAACAAGGGATTACCTCAGCTGTAGGAACCGTTCGTCATTTTCACAAAATTAGGTCATTTTTCGTGAACTGCATGACATAAAACAGCTCTGTGCTTTTTTATAAATTATAGATTCAAGACCTCAAATTAATCACTTTAAGAGAACCACAGGACAGATTTCTCTCAATGTCTAAATAATAATGTAAAGCCATGATAGGTAAGATGTGGCCTCCTTTACAAAATATCATGTATTTGGATTAATTTACACCCAAGTGCAAGGACAGGTGGAGCTTTGAATTTCTGGTGTGAGACGTTTTACCCACTTTTACAGAAGAGAGGGAAAGTTAGGTTTGTTGCTACTGACAGATTCACCTTTTGAATCCACAGTCTCTGTTTAGAAGACACTGGATCACTGCAGCTGTGGAGGAAACTTATGGTCAGAAGTCGAGGCTGTTGAAGATTTGTTTTCTCCTGTAAATCGAGAACAGGGACAAACTCAGGGCCGAGGTCAGAGCAATAAGGTGAGAAGTGGCTCATCGAGGCAGACTGAAACAGATTGAAATTTCTGAGCCACAAAAACATCAAAGGTATCAGGAGATTATTACTGAAACAGATCTATACCAATTTAAGAGAAGACATCCAGTAGCGGTTTAGTTTCCCTGAGGCTCCAGAGATTTATATGCACTTGTGTATCAGCTGTTGCATTGAGCACTTCACACAGGGCTGTACATACTTCATGTTTTTAGAGATTTACATCATGTTTTAGTTTTATTGCTAAAAAAAAAAAAGGATTTTAAAACTGATATCTAGACATCGCAGAGCTGAGAGGACCATTTTTTATCATGCTTTTTTTTTTTTTTTTTGTTGGATTCACAGTTGCATAAAGACGTTTATCTTAAAGGCTTTTATGAGAGAAAATCAATGCTTCACTTTTGATCCCGAGAATATTATTCCTTCATATCAAAGAGTAAAGAGAGGATATTATTTTTCAAATAATTCTGCAGGGGTAGTTTCATACACAATCTAGACCCTGAGCTTAATTTAACTCCTCGGATAATATTCTTGGTCATTCAAGCTTTATAGTGAACTAACTGATTAAATATGCGTTATTGGCCTTTTTTATGTCCTGCAAATTCAATCTATGCAAAAAGAGGCTGCTGCGGTGCATGTATACAACACTAATGTCATATCGAACTGCTCCACGCCTCAGTTTTTCTCTCCATTTTTTTGGGACCACTCATTTATTTCTACTGTGCATTTCTACAGGGACTCCGCAAACATTTGGTCTCACGTTGCATTCTAATTGATTTGGAAGCTGAAATTATTTTGCCAATCTTTCAAATTTACCTCACCATTGTTTTGATTAACTCAAGTTCATGTCATGCTGAAAAAAAGTGTATATTGCTGATTTAACGATTCTTCTTTAGCATACACAGAAAAGTTTACAACTGCAGCTCAGTTTACAAATAGAGTTTTCCTGTTTGGATACTGACTTGACAGGGCTGTCACTTTTTACACTCAGCTAATACTTTTGAATCAATATGAATGAAACTCACTCAGCCTAAACCTTGACTAGGATTGTTGTCATTCTAAAATTACTGTGAGACAGGCAGAATTTAAAAAGGCAGCAAACAGTCTTTCCTTTATCCACAGTTTTTTTTAAATGTGTAGTTTCAAATCCAAAATATATCCACAATTTACTTCCTCATATGGTTTTGTGTCATGATCGCTGGTTTCTTCCATTTTGCGTTAAAGCAAAGTGATGTTTGCCGAACAGCAGCCACTGAATCAAGTGACAATTGTGGCATCATTGCAAATGCAAAAACAATGTTTAATCATAGTGCAAGTAGAGAAAAGTTATAGCATCGCCAAGACTGCTGAAAAGACCAGTGTGCTGCTGTTGCATTATGGGTTCTGTAGTGTTACTGTGTGGTGGTCTTGCAGTAAGTTTCTGTACTCCACTATGGCAAGCACATTGGTATCTGGTTGGAAGAGCAGTCCAGGGAAGAGGTGATGAGTATTCTTGTCTGTAGACAGACTGTTTCCTGCCGAGCAGCGTGAGGATGAGGCAGTCAGGAGAGCCGAGCTGCTGAATGATGGGTTTGTTCGTCTGGTTTGGCTGCAGCCCAGCAGAGTGCAGGCCTCTTTTGTCCAGTGCTGACCAGGCCACTCTTACTGGAAACATCCCAGGCTTTTTGTCCTGCTTTTCAGCCAAACTCCCCCACTCTTTTACTGTCCTGTTCGCCCTCAGCCTCCTACATCCACTTGTCTGCAGATATTTATTCGCGGTTATGCATTCATAAGTTAATCCGTTTTATTCTTATATTCAATAACAGCTTGTCATGTCATCAAAGTGGATGTCACTGAAGTAAACCATTTTTATTTTTGCAGGTCATTCCTTTACATTTTACATCGCCATCTTCTTATCACCTCCCTTCCAGCCTGCATCCTCACATCATTTCTGCTCATGTCTCTCGTTTAACTCACGTCTCTGGGCTGATGTGCTCTGCAGTGATAGAAGAGCAGAGCGAGCCCTCCCTCCTCTCTGCTGCCATCTGTCGTCAGGATTATCTGCTTGTCCACTCAGCAGTTCACAGTTGGGATTAACAGAGCCAGGCGAGCATTTCCTATTAAAACCGTGCATGTCTCCTATGTAGTCGGCTGCCTTCAGCTACACATATCTCAGTTTTAAGGCACCATGACTGCCACAAAATACATTGAAAAAAATCAGTTTTTTCATACAGCATTGTTGTTGTTGTTGTTGTTTTTTAGATTAGATTAATGGTCGAAACATTGCTACCATCATGACACAAAACTTTTTGAGGTGATGTAGTAGTTCCTTAAACTTAAATCAAGCCTGTTTGTCCTTTGCATAAAATTCCCCCTCCTGACTTTTGCTACAGTCACATTTTAGATGTTCTGAAAGTCAGTTTTTGATTTTGACAGTTGGGAGAAACTGTCAAATTTGACAGCTCTGTAAATATCTGTCACATTTGACAGAGAGTTGTGAGAACTGATAGATGGACAAATGGAGGAGATGTGATTTGACCATTAAGATCTGAACAGCCGTCTCTGGACTCTGAAACCATGGAATAAACATAGATAATATCACATTCCTCAATAGATCATAATCATCAAAGGTTCTGTTGATTGCAGCAGCTTGTTACTTACACAGTTTACTCTTTCTTTTCATTTGTCCCTTTGGTTATTAAGAAAGGAAAACTGATATATATTTGTTTAATTAAACTGTGATATCTAACTGTATACAGACCCTAATACCCCTTGAATTGACCTGAAGTTCGCCCAGAGCCTGCTACACTGACCCGATTACAGTGTTTAGTTCTTTGCCAACGGAAGACAAGCCACATTATGTCCATTGCTAGCAGTCAGGATCACTGCGTCATGCAGTTATGTTGCACAAATACAGCATCTGATCCAAAACCTGAGAATCCCTCAGAGAGAATTATAAAAGGTTCGAGGCATGCAGAGTACACATATCTTAACAGGTATTCTTTATCACGTGATAGATTCTTAATGTAGAAAGTCTTAAGTTCATCCTCTTTGCTCAGGGTTTGATGAAGTTTGATGAAGATAACGTGTGTGTATAGAGGTTTATTGTAAGATGATGAAGCTGTGAGATTCTGAAGATGATCACATCTAGAATGGTTTCTTTTCTATATGATGTTTTTTTTTTTCCTTATAGATTTTTCTTCTAACTGCTTTCTGGCATGGGTTGTGATACTTTAACTTCTAAGGGTTGGTAAACCAAAGAATGTCCGGCACTTCAGTTCAACACAGTAACTGTAGTGATATAAAGAGAGATCCATTTGAATTTCAGTATTTCAGACATGCTGTAGATGTTATGACCCACCTTTCATTTAAAATAGAGCTACCCTCCAGTCTTATCTTCTTTCTTTGGGGCCCAGAGAGTGACCAACTCGTTGGGTTTATGATGGATGTGGTGGACAAGTTCAGATTTACCTGCTCTTTAGTTGATTCTCCACTAACATGCACTCTTCAGATTTAAGTCTCCTTTATGGAGCAGTGACATTTTAAACCATTATTTTGGCTCATGGGTTGTGAAACTACATAATTATCTTGATAAAATGTTTTGCTTTACCCATAACACAAACATTAAAAACCCATCTGCTTTGTGTTGTACTTGTATGTAAGGATGGAAGTGAATTGTGTGTTTTCTGTTACATTGGAACATAGACACCAAAATTAGCATTTGCTGCACCGTGCTAACGCTAATTAGCATACGCCAACACTATCTGGAGCCATGGGCTGCTTCTCGGTGTAAAGGTGATAAAGTTCATTTCAACTCTCTGTCTAACTTATCAACTTATCATATCAAGCTCCAAGCTAACACTTAATTTATCTTGACATTTGATATCAAACACACTTATCACACACTTTAAGTGATAGTAGGCCCCATGCTAATACTTCAGCACAGACCTGCACTTCACTGAGTCTGCTGCCACTGATCTTTTAGTGTTACTGAAACCAATGACATCCTTAGGGACCAGTTCCACTTCTTTTCCTCTGTAGATTTCTCAGTTTCTTTTATTCGGCATTTTTAAGCCTAAACATGTTCCCGGATATTCTGTCATATTCTAAGATGAATGTGTGTCTGCTGCTCTGAGCATCTGCTGGTAAAACTTGTCAATTTTAACGATAGCAAAACAATGATTGATGTGTTTAGCTTTCATTAAGTTCAGCTCCCAGGAGGTTTTGACAGCCCTTCTCTGTCAAAGACAGATGGGAGATGTTGTTGAAGGTTAACACCTTGTCAGACATGCAGATTAAAGAAACTGTCTATGAGGAGATACGTTTAGGAACAGGAGGAAATTATAAATGGGACAGGACTTTCACTCTCTCTGTGTTAGAGCAAGACACTACTTTTACATTTACATTTTATATCATGTCATCTGACAGTAAATGGCATTTGTCTTACAGAGGTGCTAATAGTCAACAACCAGGGAAACAACTGTGGCAGATTTTGGTGTCTATGTTCCCATCATCCATTAAGCTGAACGGTGAAGCTGAAGCATATTTAGGTCATACTCATCTTTGAAGTTTCTGAGGATTGTTGAGATGTGAATGCGAATGATAACTTGCATGTGGGATCTCTTCTGCCCCCATGACACTTTTTTTTTTTGCATAATTTTGCTGCTTTGTATTCACATATCGGTTCAAGGTTGGTCCCTCTTTCCTGGGCAGTCCAGGATTTGGGCTGGGGGTGGGTTTGGTGGTGGGTAACAGGCATTCCCACTGACTTGCTCAAAATTAGATGAAGATTTGTTGAAGGTTTTAAAGTTTGAACAGGATCTAAAAAGTGTGGTCTAATGCCACTTTCATGTCATGTTGGACGTATATAAGAGCTGATGGATGAAGAGTAACTTTGACTTCATCTTATTCTGGGATCAGACGACACAGTATCACCCCTCGGGAACAGAAATCAGCTATTTCAGTATGTTTTACTATGAATCTTTAAACTAATCTCAAAAATAATGTGTATGATCCCAGAATTAATAATAATTACAAGTGGAAATGTTATTTTTTGCTCATTTGGTGTCAATTACCAAACAGCAGAAAATACAGATTGTTTGTAAAAATAATTAGTGTAGTGTGTATAATCACACATATAAAATCAGCTCACATCTAAAGTGACATCTTCAAACACATGGCAACAATTTTCAGTTTCTAATATGATGTGAATGTGGCATTAGGCTGACGAAGTGCACAAAAATGACCTTGATACATGCAGACTTTGGATGAGTTTGGGTTTTAAGACGCTGCAAAAAAAAAAAAAAAACGTGTTGCTGGGACTGATTTTGATCCGTGGACAGTGAACCAAATTTGGTCTCCAGTGCCTTGTGAAAAAATCTATTTGTGATACCCACAAAACTCGGTATGAAAGAGCTAAGCTGGCAGGCAGTGTTTACAGGTTGTGGCTGTATTTATCCTGTTTATTATCATCAGCGTATCTTTAAGGAGACTTGCTGTTTCAGTCGTTTTGATGTTCACAGCAACCATCGGGAAAAGTCTCATTGTTTGTTTTTAAAATCATAATCATATTTTAACTGGTTAAAGCTATTTGAAACAAACTGCTATGCATTTACTGCTAGAGTTAGAATAAAAGTCATCCTTTGATTCTGTTGAAATTAAGGCCTTTATATTAATATTTTGTAGTATTTCATATTTTGTAGCATTTAATCTATATTTTCAAATTATCGAGCAAATCCCATAATGTTGTTTTTTTCTAAATGGATGTGCATCATTTGAGGTTGAAACCCTTTAAAGAGTAGGTTTATCGTAGTCTTGATTTTTGTTTGCTGTGTTTCTGTTGTTTTAGACCTTTTCATCTGTCAGTTTGGTGGATGTGTATGTTTCACAGATTTGGATTTTAATACTGACCTGCTGTCCATATCACTCACTGTTTCGCCATCGTTGTGTAACTGACTTAAATGCAGCACCTTCACAACCTTTAACACTTCCTGCCCCACATTATTTTTGATAGCATTCTAATTTTTCATACATATATATCAGATTTGATGCATCTGTCCTTTTTTGTAGCGTGACCTTTTTCGAGGAAATTTCCTATCTGAGAAGAGACTGGACTGTTTTACGAAATAGCTTAAAAGTATTGATATAAGAGGAATTATGTACTGTAGCTGCAACTTGTGAATTCAGAGCACCCCTTTAAAATTCAATAAATATGATTTGATAGACTGTTTTGAACAAGCGTCTGTTTTGTTTTCCTTGCCTTGTAATCAGTGTCATCAACGTCTGTTAGAAGAGTTTTGAGACAAAATAACATCCAGATGGGCATCAAGAAAGACTCTGAGGAAACTTTGAAAGATCATCATCTGTATCTGCTTTAAATGATCTACATTTTCTTCTCACATTCTTTATATTACCTCTTTTTCATTTAGTGTGTACAGTAACAGAGTACCCTGTGCCTGGTCATGGTGCCTTCAGGTCATCTTTCAGCTGTAATGTGAGGTCATGACCACCTGGAGGCGCTGCTGGCTCAAACTGTCAGCTGCTGGAGGGAGGACGATCTTCTGAAGAGAGATGAATGGTGGTATAGTGAAAATCATGTGTTTATCTGAGACCCTAGTTAAAAGTTAATTTGTTGGATTTTCTAAAAAAAAAAACTTTCAGAGCAGCTTGTTTCTTTTAAGTTAAATGTCAACCTCAAAATAATTCCATAGCTTTCTTCTTTGAAGTCATATATAATCTCAACTAATGCACCAATGTCTCTCTTCTTACAGGAATCATTCAAAACAGAGGTTGCTTATGGCATCCTGAAGGTCAGTCCAAACCTATGGTCCAAACACAGTAATATTTTTTGACTGTGGCAAATACATCAGTGAGGTTGAGACTCTGGACTTTAATGCTGGTGGGAATAATCTGAACTCTTCTTTATCAGCTTCTATAATAAGATGAGGCACAATCAAAATCTGTCATTAGAGTTGACTGATGAGGGTTTCTTAAAGTTAAAAGAAATGGACAAAACACAACAAAATGAGGTTACACTAAAAGAAAAAATGCTACAAATATATAAAAGTACATTAAGACATTTGACTATTTGAAGTTTATCAAAGTGGTGAAGTTTTTTTGGGTGGGTTTAATCTTGATGTTTTAAGTATTGACAAAGAGTATCCAAGATCAAAGGGTCTTCAGATTTTTAGGTGGTATGTAGGTGGTAAGTTTACTTCCCACAGCTAAAATCACAGACTTGATGTGTCTTTAATCAAGAGACTGGAGTAAATGTTTAGACTGCATGAAATATTCTTTTTCCTCCTTTGTTTCTGATTTGGTCTTCCTCTTTTTTCAGAATGAAATTAGTCAGAGCGTCTTGAAATTGACCCCCAGCAAACTGCAGTCACACTATCAAGTACTACAGTTTTACAAGCAGCAAAGAGGGACAAAAACATTTGAATAATCCAGGCCCCTCCTACCCATTAGATCTTTTCCCACCCCCTTTATGTCCCAAAATACAGGGGCGAACCTGTTGCTCCCAGGCTTAGGAGACACAGACAGCTCAGACAACACTGGGCAGCAGGGGTGAACATGTAGGAAACACATGGTAGACGAACCACCAAAGAGGAAGACGGAACAAAATCACCTCCCACTTCAACTGGATCCCTTGTAAAGGTTAGTTTGATCATTCCTCAGCTCATGCATCTGAACCTGATCTGCCCATGCAGTGCGTAATCTCTTTTCCCAAGATGACATTGTGCATGAGTTTTCCATGGTTTATAAATAACAACTGCTCTTACTTTGACTAGATGAGAGGGGAGAGTAAGGGAATACGCACATTGAGAGAAGTCCTCCATGGAGCTTGATGGGACTTTAATGAGTTGCTGCCAAGGAAGGAATCTTCCTGCAACCCTGGTCATCCTTTAAAACCCTTTTGCATCTCCAACTTTTCTGGAAACGGGACATGGAACGCTGCAGATATCCTTGAAAGTTGTTCAGAAAGGAAAGGATCAGTAGAAAAATTGTTTGGTCAAGAACTCAAACCCTTTATTTCATTTTAAGGACGTGAATTGCAAGACGAACTGAAAAAGACAAGAAAGGTAGGAGGCTTGGTTTCTGAGCTCCACACTGATCACCCCATCACATCATCATTTGACTTGAATCTCAGTGGTGGTGAGGGTCCCTAAAGAAGCCATGGATGTATCCACAGAGAGTGTCCAGGAGGTAATGGTGAGCGAGGCTCTGGTTCAGTTCAAGGCGACACTGCAAGCTGCCGTCAGGGAGGTGCACGTGGACGTAAGTGCTTTTAAGCAGCGCATAGAACAGAGGATTGAGGAGCTGTACATTTCCAATGGACCCCTGGCTGGCGTGGTGACCAGGCTTCAGGAGGAGAACCTGCAGCTCAAGGCAAAGCTGGAGGCCCTCAGCCGCCTGGTGGAGGGTCTCGCCGGGGTACAGATCGAGAGGAGTCCAGCTGAAGTGAAGTCGAGGAACGTGGAGGACAGTGTAGAGAATGGACATGCACAGATACAGTCCAAGACCCAGGAGGAGCAGAGAGGTCTGGTTTACTCTGGAAGATCAGAGAGCAGCCAGTCGAGTCAGTCCACTTCCACATGCTCTGATCCTTCAGGGTCAAGTGGAGGATCAAGCCATGTTGCTGCTGCTCCCGGCAGTTCCCCAGCCCCTCCTCCGTGGAGAGCGAAGAGGCATGCTGAAATTAACGTGAGTACTTGTTCAGCTTAAAAGAATATTGCAACAAAGGAGGGATTCAACATATACTACATCATTGGATATATTTGTCTGTGATAGAATTCATGTGTATGAATGGATGAACAAGAACCGTAGCGTGTTGTAAAGCTTTGCCCAATATCAAAACAGTCCAAAAAATAATGCGCCTGGTTTCAGCTGTAGAGGACCTTCCTCTAATTTCCACCTACCAGCTTGTCACTTGGATCAGGTGATGCTCTATTTTACTTGAAAATGTAAATAATGGAAAGATAATCATGCAATAACATATGTAGGTGTAATATCAACTCTTTACACTGCACCACTTTTTGAGTTTCTAATAGAACTATTGGTTTCACTTTACTGAGTAATGTATCAGCAATGTACCTTGCTTGCGTTTACTCAAAATTTTTGTCACCCTAAACTTTTTTGACAGACAATCATATGTGGGTTTTTTTTCAGAAGCCCTCAGTGTTGGCACCCTCACACCTCCGTACCTTCCTGAACGATGTAGTTGTGTTTCTCGCTCTGTGCTTCTGTTTGCAAACAACCTCATGTTACTGTACCACTTGTTCAGCAGACCTACCCCTACCACGCCAAGAAACCTCAGCAGCTCTGTCTTTGTGTTTGGAGGAGGGCACTGTTCAGTGTTTGGCTCTGGCACACCTGACACTGTCCAACCTCTTTTCCTTGGTTAGTTTAGCTTAGCTCTCATTCACAAAGTTGTGTCTATGTCAGGTGTTCAAACCGTGTGTGAATGCACTCTGTGATCCCTCCAAATGTCACTGCATCATCCAACCAGGACTCACCCTGTTCACTGGAACATGGTGGTACATTCAAAAGATCAAACATGCTCATGAACTGAGCTTTCCTGATCACAGAAACCTCCATGTGAGATGGATAAGAGCATTTAACTTGGTGTGAGGTGCCCAGCTGGAATTTGAGGGATCTGCAGTTTGTCCAATATATATTTCTCCATCTACTCCTTTTGACATCACCTGCCATTATCAGATTATATCATATCTAATTTCAATTGCAAACCAATGATGCTGCCATCTAGATTCATTAATCATGAATATTCACATCATTACCATCACAGGTATTATATCCTTAATGCTCCACCACACACACCCACTCATACACACTCACACACTTCCCTGCCCCCCATCTCAGCCCTTATGACCCTCCAAAGGGCACATGTATTTTTGGGGTCTGAGATTTGGGACTGAGCCGCAGCTCTTTGGAGCCTCTGCAAGCTCAGCTCCACGACTTCCTTCCTTATGTTAAACATACACCATCTGCACACGTGAATGGAGACAGGTAGAGGTGCAAGGACGAAAGTCTAAGTGATCAGTTCCTAATTAATATCTGCTGAGTGAATGAAGTCCTAAAATTGTGGAAGTGAACTCAGAGTCAAAGGGATGTGTTCTACACTACGTGCCTCTAACAGCCTGCAGTGCACATACTGTGTTGCACTTTTATGATGTAAGTCACACGCACACTCTGAAGACAGAAATATAGACAGATATATAAATAAATCTCTGTCCCCTAATCGCACAGGAATCTTGCGTCCCAGCCAATCCAAGTCTCAAATCTCCTAATGGAAAGTTGAATTGCATCTATGTCCCTGTCAATAATACCCCCTGGCCTGAGAGGGACGACCAGCTGTCCTGTCGAAACACACACCCTGCCAACATTCCTCCTCTCTGAAATCACCTGGTCTTTTCCCACCCGACTCTGACGTACCGCAGTTCGACCCCCCAGGACTAAGATAGCCCTCTGATTCATCAGTTAATCCTCTGCTCCATCATTTCAGTTGACATCATCTTTCCTCAGTATTCTTGAGTTCATCATTTTCCTCAGAACTTTTTCCGATGTAACTTTAAAAATGAAAAGATGACTATTGCATCTCCTCTCATGTTGCTAAAGTCGATGCCAAGTACCTGAATATAACATAAGATAAGATATTCCTTTAATCGTGCCTCAGTGGGGAAATTCCCATCTCCATTCAAATATGTAGTCGACTGCAGTGCCACAAATGACCACTCGATGCTTGATCCAGAAAATCTCTCATTTCAGTTGTGTTTCTGTCTTCACTAACACCTGTGTGAAATATGTGGATCTTTGGCTGCGAAATCCTTTGCTATGTTCACCAGCTAGTTGATAACATTGAGTTCTGAGCTGAAAGATGCTAAAACGCTTTGTAGAGCTGAGGGAAATGCAGAGTCAGATCATTCTCTGTTGGCTTGTCACCTTTTATATGACACATTGTAATTTGATCCAATGACACTATAAAAATATTTTTTAGCGCAGCTTGGTCCAAGTGTGTTTGCTTGATAGACAGGCGTCTCCTCCAATCATCTGGTGGCTTTACAGTATGCGTCTACTTTTTAGCCTTGAAGTGAATGGATTTTCAAGTCTGAAAAAAAAAAATGGTAGAATGTTACAAAAGAAAAAAACAACCTCAATACCGGAATAAGTTATTTTGCTGTGGCTTCTAACAATCAGAAGAACTCCTCAGTGGTGATAATCCTAATGTACATGCCTGTGTTTATGTGTTCGTCTCCAACCAAAGTATGTTTGCATGTTTCCAAGACAGAGCCAAAGTGTTGTGGAGGTAAACCCAGCCAGAGGTTGAAGGGATTAACAGGGTCAGACAGAGTCAGACTGTGAGATCCTACAGGAGCTACCGTGGAGCCCACAGATCACGGTGGTGCTAATCTCCCTCCTGACGGCGAGTTGACGGACTGGCTGAAATGGCTTTATTGTGTGGCTGCCAGACCGCTGTGTGTCTCTGGAAAGCAAAAGGCTTGGGGGTGGGAGGCCAAGCTCGAGGCTGAACAGCTATGGCTAACTCCCTGATTTCCAAAGCATCCATTTGGGGCTATATTGGGACGTAAGAAGAGTGGAGCGGAAACTCTTGCAAAGGGGCTGATTGCAAAATCCAAAATAGCCTCTCGGTGGGAACATGGGTTTGTCGGCCACAGCTGTCATTAAAGGAGATGTTTTCAGCTGTTAACAGCTGAAGATCACACATTCAGTCAGCACACACATAGACGGATATATCTCAGATGATAAAGGCCTAAACTTAATTTTAGCTCCACAGCAGGCTGCAGTCTGAAAGACAAAAGAACCACCATTGTTTGTTGAAAGCAAATGAACGTTGAACCCAGTGAGTGATGTTGCTGAGGCAAATGTACAAACAGACACAGTTGACTGTGTGTCTTACATTACTCGTATACGTTCCTGGGGTGATGGCAAAGAAAATAGGATTCATTGTACAATTCTTCATTCATGGTTTCTTGTGTTTTAAAATTATTCTTAAAATTAATAAAAACAGTTTTGGGTAGATAAGTGACCCTCCCCTCAGCTTCTTATTGTAAAAGCACCTAAATCATTGTTCAAGAACTTAAATCACTTAAATAGTCTATTTAAAATCCACCTTCACTGAACTATTTTTTCCCACAAAAGCGCTTCTTTAAAAGAGTCGAGGCAGTGAGCATCATTCCTATCAGAACCATCACACTGACTATTGTGGAGGAGGAAATGACTTTCTGTGGATCAGTGATACTGCTCTAACTGACTGTAATTCAAATTACTATGATATTACCTTAACATAAGTATCATTCTCTATAAGGTTGTGTGCACACCAAGAAGTGATCTTCCTCATAGGTGGATTATATTGTATTGTATTGTATATTGAATGACTCTATCACTGTGTGAATGTCAGAGTTTGATTCATGAAAGGACACTGAATAATAAGAATTGCATGTTTTGTCTTTACTGAACAGGGCACTGATGTAAAAGGAGAGAAAAGTGTTGCCCACATGGCCACGATCGCACAAGAGAATGGGAACCAAGGTAGGCAGATAATCTGAGACATTTCCACACAGGTGACCTGACAAGCTGGACTCACCTCTGCTTGTGTTTGGTTGTGTCTACTCAGAAAACTCATCAGTGGATTCTGATGCAGCCCAAACTGCTGAAGCTGGTCCTCAGTCCCACCAGCCACTCACCGCCACCATGAAACCAAGCCCAGAGTCTTCAGCCTTAACTAACTCTCTTCAGTCCACAGTTGAAACCTCCAACACACCTGGTCAGTTCAGGCTTATAATTTCGTTTTAGAACATGTTTTACAATAATATTTGTTGAGCAGTGATGCTTAGAAATCTAATAGGCAGTTTTTAGGACTGTCTCTATTACGTTTATATTTTTTACTTCCAGATCAGGAGGAATCAGGTCTTTTTACCAAACCTCATCATCCCCTCACTGCAATGATGAAAGCCAGCTCTGAAGCTCCTCAGTCTCCTGCGCCGGCGCCCAAAGCAGCAAAAGAAACTCCAGTAAAATCAGTAGAATCTCCTGCTAAATGTGGTGAGTAGAAAATATATTTAAATCTGGATCTGCTTTTCTATTATAACCTACTTAAAATCTCAACTGCCCTTTAATTCTGCTGTTTCTGGTATGTGATTTTTCAGGTGAGGGAATCTACGTAGAGATATAAACAATGCTCAAACACAAAAGTCTTTTAATTCCATTTTGACTTCATGTTATTCAGATTCTCCTTCTTTCAGATGGCGATGAACCTCAACCCCATCTTCCCGTCACTGCCATGATGAGCAAATCTGGTCCAGACGCTCTGATCGCCACCAAATCTGTCCAGTCTCCTGCACCGGTGCCTAAAGCTGCTGTTCAGTCTCCAGCAGAAGCTCCAGCTGGGGACGCAGCTTTTATCAGAGGTTCGTCTTTTACTTAATGTTATTGTGTACAAATAGTGAGACTGTGGAGATGCTTTCTTTATTTATTCCTGCTTGTTTCTGTTTTTTGTTCTATTCCATGTTTTCCTGTGCAGGTTCGTCTGGAGTGAAAGAGCTGATTTCCCAGGAGCAGTCAGGTTCTGCATCTCAGGCTCTGGCCCATCTTCCTCTTACAGCTGTGGCCAGGAACAGCTCTGAGCCTTCTGCTGCATCCAAATTTGATCAGAGTCCTGCTCCTGCACTGAATCCTTCAATACCTGAATCCCCATCTGTAAAGAGAGGCGAATATCCATTTAGACGCGGTGCGAACAAATTATCTGCTTAAAATGAGTGTGACTCGTTATTTCATGTATGTACAATGACTTTAAGTAAATGTTTTGGGATATAGAGTTTTATATGCTTTATTTCTCTCTTCATCAGATCAACCCAAACCCCACTTGTCTCTCTCTGCCATGAACACTTCCAACACAGAGTCTTCATCATCTGCTATAACAGCGCAGTCTCTAAGTCTTTCAGCATCACAGGACACTACAGTGAAACCTGGGGAATATCCCTTCAAGAGGGGTGAGTTCATCCAGGATCTGTCTCTAAAATAAAGGTCACGAGGTCAAGGTCTCTCTTCACTTTTAAAGGCTTTTTTTCCTTATTTCTGATTTTCTGTTTCTCACCATTTTCCACTTTTTCCTCATCTCATCATTTCAGTACCAGTTCTCAAGACACCCAGTCCCAGTCTGAAGAGAAGTGTGAGCTTTCCACAGCCTGCAGGTAAAATAAAGTAAACCATCATTAGGCTGTTTATGGCTGCTCACAAATCTGCTCTGTGTGCAAAGCAGCTTTTCTTTTTGTTTGTTCTTGTCTCTTTTTTAATCCATCTCATGTCTCTTCTTTTTGTGTTTGTGCAGAAAAATTACTTCCCTCCAAATCAATCATAAAATCTGGTTTCTCGCCGAATTTGGAGAAGTAAGTCATCATGAATCAGGTTTTTTAACAGTGTTAACTCACTTTCAACCCATACTGTGAGATTGATGTGGTGTTTTGTCCATTTGCAGCCTTTTGCCAGCTTCGCTCCAAATGTATTTCTGACTTTTGTTCACTGTTTTCACCATAGGAAGGTGAACAAGACCGGGGGAGTTGAGTTTAAGCAAGATTTGATGAAATCACAAACGCTGCCACGCTCCAATGGCGCTCAGGCCAAACGAGCCCTTTTTGAGAGGATGAACTCAGAGCCCACAAAGTAAGTGCATTTAAAATGTTTTCCATTTCATCCTAATCCATATATTTGGTCCCAGATATCAATGAGTCATATTTCTCTTGAATAGACCAAAGGACTCCAAGCCTAAACTGAAGCGCTCTCAGAGTTTTGGAGTGTCCAGTGCCAGCGGTATAAAACAGATCCTCTTGGAGTGGTGCCGCTCAAAAACAATTGGCTATCAGGTATCTGTCATATGATATTACACTGTGTGCATATTCACTCAATAACACTTTTTGATGCACTTATTTATTTTTTCAGAAAAATCCATAAAGCTGATGAAACTCTCCAACCACTAGATCCATTTAGTTTTATAGTATTTGATCGTCTAACATATCATCATCAGCAGATGGACATGTCAGGGACCTGTAGATGTTCACATTTTTCTTTTTTTCTGAGAACACACTATTACTAATAGACTATTCAATGTTTGAAATACTATTATTGTCAAAAAGATTTATCGTGATTCCATTATCATTTTTCTTCCAGAACATAGACATCCAGAACTTCTCGTCCAGCTGGAGCGATGGGATGGCTTTTTGTGCTCTGGTCCACTCTTTCTTCCCTCTGGAGTTTGATTACAACACACTGGACTCTGCAAACCGCAAACACAACCTCCAGCTGGCCTTCACCACCGCAGAGTAAGCTGGCTAGAACGGAGTGAGTGAGTGAGTGAGTGAGTGAGTGAGTGAGTATACTTGTGTACTAAAATTAGAGGTATTCTAACCAAGGTGATATTTTTAGAAGGTACCACAGTTTGGTTGGAGGGAGGGACAATGATAAACAGAAATTTGACAAATTCAAGTTGGACGGCTGCAAGACTTCATCTGTGGGTTTGTACAACACAGGCAGAGTTTATAATAAAGCAAGACAACTTAACTTTTGCTGAATGGGCACTGGCAGAAAAATTGTAAATGCCAAGTAGGAAATAAAAAGTCAGATGAGGACAAAGAGAGGGAATTTACATGGAACAAAGTTCTCTGGACAGGATCTGAACTGGGGACTTTGCCATCATAGTATGTAGCAACAACCTCAAAGACACCAGGGCTCAACTAAACATCTGGCCCAAAGCAACTGACAACAGCTATAGCCAACATAAGCTGTTGCATATCAGATGAAGTAAAGCTGTACCAACAGAAACCCTGAACTGAATTAAGCAAAGTTGAGTTTTTTTGCTAATGAATTAATTTTCATTTGTTGTGCTGTATAAGTGCTGGTTGCTTCCCTTTGGATATAGGCTAGATTTGCCCCCTTGTTTCCAGTCTTTGTCCTAAGTTCAGCTCTTTAACAATCAAACTTTTTTCTAAAGGGACATTCAGACCTGTGTTCAAACTGCAGGTCTACAGGAAGCTCAGCAGCAGCTCAGCTTTTCCAATTCTGTCAGTGGAAATACACAAATCCCTTGGTTGCACTTCTTTAAATTTTATTCATCTTCACTGTAATTGTACTTTTGTGTTTCAGGAAGCAGGCTGACTGTCTCCGTCTGATCGAGGTGGAGGACATGATAGAGATGGGGGACAAACCTGACCCCATGTGTGTGTTTACGTACGTCCAGTCCCTCTACAACCACCTGAAGCAGTTTGAATAACTCTGTATCAGAGTAGATCACAAAACCTAGATGTTGTTAACCACAGAGTGTCATGAACACTTTGAATGAGTGAACTAATGTGGAGGCCAGAATCAGTCTCACACAAGCTAATTGGAAACCACTGTTTGAATCACATAATATTTTTTTCTCGTAAATATATTGATCAGTTTTACTGATCTACTGATCTATGCTGTATTTTGTGTTTCCCATGTTCTTGAGAATTTATATTGGACTGACACTGATTCTTAAAATGCAGCTTCTTGTGACTTTATTTTGATGTGTGTGGCTATAATGTTGCTGTATTTACCAGAGGGAGGTTGGTTTTTGTGTAGTTCTCAAATCAGTAACAATGCTGTAATCAAAGATGGGAAGATCACCACACCAAGAAATAAAAATAGTTTGAAATAGCTACTGTTGCTCCATCAGTGTTTGGGAACATGAGCAATGATACAAACCAAAGAGGTAAGAACCAGCGTAGAGATCCTCCACTAACAATAGACTGGAGTCCTGCCTGAGCTGAGTCATGTTATGTGACAAAATAAATTTTCTTATATTTTTCATTTTTAATGTGAATGTTTTACATCATTATGGTAATTTCAGGTCAGTCAGACAAGATGGTCGTGATACTGGTTTGTATGACACAAGCTGAGATTGTAGGTACTTTTAACTGCAGTTTTTATAACAATTCAGTATTGATTATGAATCTGAATGATTTTCAGTGTGAGGAAAACTTCTATTCTTTGGTCCTGTGAGGACATTTGAGCAAACTCCATCAGCTGAGGAAGCCATGAGATGTGGTTGAAAGCTAGGAAAAAAAAAAAACACTTATCAAACCTCAGTGGTGGAATGAAACTAAGTTTAAGTTTACTCAAGAACTGCAATTAAGTTCAATTTGAGGTACTTGTACTTGAGTATTTTCTTTTCAAGTCACTTTCTGCTTCTATTCCGTTACATTTTAGAGGGAAATCTTCTACTTTTTGTATTTCCATTTATTTGACAACTTTAGTTGTTGTTTACAAATTAATTTTCTTGCAAACAAAACATAGGAAGAGCTTATGAAATGTTTTGTTTCAAATGAAGTCACCCAGCAGTTTATACAAGTACAGTTGAACTAATGAATCAATTAGTCAATTGAAGGAAAATGTCAAAAATTGATCTAAATCTACTGAAAACTCAACAGCAATGCAAAAAGAGAGATGCTGACATGTTTATGATGAAGTGATTTTAGATGTGACAACAAAAAGGATGATGTGGGAAACCCGATTACTGACCAATATTCAATTCTCTCAAGTCCTTGAAGGGTCTGCACACACTGAAGTGAAGATTCCAACCCAAAATATGTGGATGGATGGATTGGTTGATATTTTATCTTGGTTTTTGGTGCACTGGCAAATAACACTTTTTGAAAAATGTAGGTTTTCTTGCAAACTGTATCAGATATGGGTTCATTAAATGAAGTGTACACGGCCATCTGCTGGCGAAATCCATGTAGTGCAAAAAGTCCACTGAACTGAACTACCCTTTTAAAATTATTTCTTAATTTACTTTCTTTATCTTTACTATTATAAAACTCACGTGTTTGCTTAGATAGTACAATGCGTTGGAGATGAAAATTCTGGGGGCTCATATTCATGTTTAAGAGAAGTTTAAAAGCATATCAGACCAAAAATAAAAAAAATCAGCAGAAAAGTTTAATTATGGTGCGTTTGTGGCACCAAAGTAGTTACACATAAACTGGGAGGAAAACACCTAATTACTTTGAGCTATGACACTGTTCTAAGACATTTCTTAGGATTTAAATGTTTTCTGTTGAAGAACAAATAAAAATACTCGATAGACAAAAGACGGTAGCTGAAAAAAGTTTTGGCATCTGAAAGAAGACAGAGGGGTCGTTAACTCGGATTTACCATCTTTTTTGAGGGTCGTGAACGCAGCGCTTCCCATTGACCAGCATCTCTTCCGGTAGATGAGGTCAACTTTTCCCCAGATCCGCCATTTCAGTCCCGGAGTTTCTTGTTGCACATTAGTTTGGATTTATTTTTATTTCTGTCATTTTAACGCTCAAGCTGTCCACTGTCGGGTTTTGTGGGTCAACAGAAGTTCCTTCAACTCAAACGCCTTAAATTTACCGGAGGAAGTTGTTTTATTATTGGATTTTTTTAGGGGGGCGGCGTTAGTCAACCAAAGTTTTGTATGAGTTGCGGATAAGAAGAGGCCTCAAGCCTCGGACAGGATTTCACAACCATGGCCGGTAATTTTGATGCCGAAGACCGGGCTAGCTGGTACTGGGGGCGGCTGAGTCGTCAGGAAGCGGTTTCTCTCTTACAGGGACAGAGACACGGTGTTTTCCTGGTGAGGGACTCGATCACCAGCCCGGGGGACTACGTGCTGTCTGTCTCAGAAAACTCCAAAGTGTCCCATTATATAATCAACAGCATCAGTAACAACCGGCAGTCCGGCACAGGTGAGCTTGACCTGGTTAACACCTGAGACTGTGATTCATGGTCACTTAGTACGAACGTGACCATATTTCATTTTATTCCAGCTCTGCTAGGATTTAGTCCCTCTCTCTGCTCCAGCCACGCCAAACCCCCATTACGAATCGTCTAATTTAACTTAAAACCATGAATCTGAATACATACCCGCCATTTATTACAGAAGTTTCAGCATTTATTGTGTTTTAAGAAGGTTTTCTCAAAATCCGCAAGCATTTTAAAAAAATAATATCAACGCTTTTGTACAAAAATGAGAACTTTTACTTGTGGTTTAACGTTAACGCCGCTCGCTTCCGCCCAGTATTTTGGAGCATGTAGCATTAGCTAACTGCTAAGCTAACTGCTTAGCTAATGTGGGCAGAAGAGAAGAGTCTCTTGCTTTATTGGTGGCTCATCCTCATGTATCGGATATATCAGCTGAACCTGATTATTTAAAGAGAATCAAAAGTAAGTTAAGGCAAATGTACAAATTGTGTGCTTTCTGAAAGCGTAACGTGAAGTTAAGTTGGCTACTTTTTGAATGGAGTTTGGTGTTTAGCTAGCTAGCCATCAACAACCAGACTTTATCCATTCAGCCAGTACTTGGGATCATGTATTAATCTTTTGTAGCTGAGGGTTGAGGTGGTGTTGTGTCCCCTTGGAGGCAGCAGGTAGATCAGCAGCAGTGAAGGTGGCAGAGCTGCTCCTGCAGGGATTGAATGGGACTGAATGGGTTTGAATGGGACTGGGCAGGCTGGGCTGTCACTACTGGAGGATGACTGGCCAGATTGGCGTTTCAGGAATGTCTGTGATCCTGCCCTGTTGCTCATACATAGCCCTGCTCACAGGTCTGCCGCTGTGCCTGGAGCTCTTTGTCCTTTCTGGGCTTCCTTTGCATTGGGTCATTTTTATCTCTGTATCCTTATAATGAATCATAAGTTGTTGGGCCATGATGGCAGCTATATTATCCTAGTCTGTGAGAGAAACGATGAAAGATGTTTTAAGGAATAGCGGTCACATTTCTTTTAAGATCCAAAGACAGTAAAATTGACTTATTGCTTGAAAATGTAAAGTAATGTGGGCTAATGCCAAACCATTTTGTTTTACAGTCTTATAAGATCAGATAATACTATAGCATAGATTTATCAATCTGTGGAGATTTTGTTGTTAGTTTAACTATCTTTTTAATATTTCTGGTTGTGTTTGGTCTTTGTGGACACTGCAGCAAATCAACAAGTAGGATTGCTTTATGCAGTATTGGATTCAGAGGATTTATGCATGACTGTCGTGAATTATCTTTGGTTTTCATGCATTTAAGTTGGCTGAATAATCAATCGAAATATTATCAATATCGTATGAGCTGCAGTTTTTAGATAAAGGTAAAATGGGTCACATTATAAATGAAGCATTGTGGTCCTACAGAGGCCTGCAATTCATATCCTCCAGACATATATGTATTGGTACAGACCCTGGCAAAATCACATATTATTTAGTTATTTGTTTGTGAAAATTAAATGCAAATATTATATTCCCACTAGAATTATGATTCATATTGCAATCACAATATCTCTCAAAGTAGTCACAATATGATTTTTCTTTTTTCACTGAATTTGTTCAAACTAAACATTGAGCAAATGGTTTCTCATTCAATTCCTTAAAGCTTTAATATATGGTGGTTTACAGCAGCCTCATTAGGGACTGTATGCTGGAGCCTCAACATCCCCTTTTATATATTAGTCTCCCCAAACCGCATAGGATGTGTTGGACCGTTCGTTTAACAGTTAAATGTCTTGTCTGCCGTGTGAATACTAAGTTGGAACAGCCAGTAACTATGGCTGTTGTTGATCTGTCCAAAGACACTGGTCTTTATTTAATTGTAGATTTGATTGTTTCTGTTATGTTTTATCTTCACCAAACTAACAAACTTGCCTTTCCTCTGCCAGGTTTGGCTCCTCCTCGGTTTCGGATTGGGGATCAGGAGTTTGAGGCTCTGCCCGCCCTGCTAGAGTTTTATAAGATCCACTACCTGGACACCACCACGCTCATAGAGCCCATAAGCAAGGCCAAGCACACAGGATTCATCAGCTCCTCTGCTGGCGTCCCACAGCAGCCTGAGGAGGCTGAGTTTGTACGGGCGCTATTTGACTTCCCTGGAAACGATGAGGAGGACCTCCCCTTCCGCAAGGGGGACATCCTGCGTGTGCTGGAGAAGCCGGAGGAGCAATGGTGGAACGCTGCTAACCAAGAGGGCAGAGCCGGAATGATCCCCGTGCCTTACGTGGAGAAGTACCGGCCTGCCTCGCCCACTGCTGCCGGCCTGGGTCCCCCTGTTGTGGGGACTGGACAGGGGGGGCATGTTGGAGGGGTAGCAGGCAGCACTGATGGAACGGGGGTCCCTCAGCCCAACCCTCTAGGGGACCCGGGCCAGTATGCTCAGCCTGTGGTCAACGCCCAACTCCCAAACCTACAGAATGGGCCCGTCTATGCCCGAGCCATTCAGAAGAGGGTGCCCAACGCCTACGACAAGACAGCGCTCGCTCTGGAGGTAACATGCCCACCCACCACTCATTTTCTCCAAGGCCGTTCTTCTATTCACTGCCAACCTCTTTGGCCTGTTTCTGTTTTCTTCTTTTGGGTCTCAGCTGAGGCTGTGTAGATTGTCCTCATTGTTAATGGCTTACTCATGCATGTGAGCATGCACACAAAGTATCTTTACAAATGCTAGCTGACAGTGCACATGAAGACACTCGCAGCGGAGATGGCTCTATAGAGAAAGACGGACACAGATTCTTTACAGTGGCCTCTCTTTATGTACACGATGTGGCCCACTGGATTAATGGGAGTGTTACATTGTACATTCATCACTGCTGAAGCCCAATGAAACAAGGCATCTTGTTTTTACTTGTTTACGTGGAATATATAAATAAACAATCAGACAATTCAGTAAATAAAATGCCGAAAATAAAATGCCGAAAATGTTGGAGGTTAATTAAGACAGTTTGACATCCAACTAGCCGAGCCTGATACCTCACAGCTCAAAGACTTTATTGGTTCACGTTTGCTAAAAAAATGTTTATGCATTTTTTCCTGAGTGGCCAGAAGTAGCTCGTCATTAGTTGTCACACTGCAACATTTTTGCATGTAAATATCTGCTGATATGCTCACTAGTGGTAGCTTATTTGCAGGACACCACTTTGTTATATTGGTGGCAGTGGTGTTGTGCCTGGTTTTCTTGCGACACCTTGTTCTCTCAACTTGTTTCCAACGGTGATACGACAGTGATTCTGTATTAACCTTGAAGGCTCAGGAAATAACTTACAGTAAAATAAATGACCAATATACACAGTCTTCATTCGGACAAGTGCTGATTTGGGACCAACTTTCAGCACAGCCAGCTCTTAAATTCCTCAGCTGTCAGTTGTGGGGCTCATGTGTTCTCTGTGCAGTCCAGTTTATTTGAGTCTTCTCAAGAAACACAGACGCCACCATTTTGTTTGAAATAACAAGAGTGGGAGAAGGTGTGTATGTGAGCTTCTGTGTGAGATAAAGCAGACTAGATGACATGTCTGTGTTTACAAACTTCTGCTGCTGTTAAAATAGGTCACAATATATTGGCGCAGTCTGCCAAAGTATGGACTGTAGGAAACTGAGTGCAGTCAAGATTCACAGCGCTGTACACAATGCTCTCACTGTAGATAAGGACTAGCAATTATTCTGCAATTTCCAGCTAGCAGTGTTATTTTGAAATTAAATCCTATTTAAAGTTCATTGTCAGCAGAACAGTTTAAAACCTGAAATTACAACATCCGGTGAGCTTTATTTGCCGTCATTTACTGCTTTTTTACATCTGCCTCACCTGTTTTTAGATTCTAACATAGACGAAAAATGCAGTTGTACAGATTGTTCTAAGTCAATGTGTAACTTTCGGTGTGTGTTTCTTTGATTGTAATGAAAAATGGCACTCGCTCCGAACTACCACAGCTTGCATTTTGACTGAACATGATGTCGTTAAGATGTATGTGTCACTCAGAATTGATTAACCAGAACAAAACAAAAGTCTCTGCTCCGTAAACAACTGGCACTGTTCCTGTATATCAGTCAAACTAGGGTCTCTCTTTGTGGGTTTGCTGTTGTAATGATGAAGATGGGTCACTCAATTTTATGTCAATACAGTTTTTTCTGTGGCCTTTATAGAATTTTAGTCCGACGCTGTGCTTGCATTGATTGATTCTACGTGCATGAACAGATCCTCCCAGTTTAAATGGGGCTTAGAGATAAAATGTTTGTTTGTTTTTTGTTGTATTCTCACATTTATCTTTTTTTCTGTCATTTGACAGGTGGGAGACATGGTAAAAGTGACCAAGATCAACGTGAACGGCCAGTGGGAGGGTGAGTGCAAGGGCAAACGAGGCCATTTTCCCTTCACCCACGTCCGACTGTTGGAACAACATCATCCTGATGACGAGAGCTGAGAAACACACACACTCCCATCACCTCGACAGTGTCCAGCACATCCCTTCTCCTTTGGTCATTTTGTCATGCGCGGAAAGAAAAAGATTTATACAAGCACACAGTATATGAACCTTTGAGCTAAACTGCTCAAGCACTCCTGACCCTGCAAATGCATCATGTGTTGGGTGATCTTACCTAATGTCATTTTGAAGAGTTTACACTAAGGTCAGACTGATATCGGTTAGCTGCCACTGTCGGCTTCCTCAGAATACAGATTCTCTCAGATAGATAGCAACATTCATTGGCTTGATATTTATTAATGCTACATTTTAAAGGAATACACTTGTGCTGTCTTACCCGAATTACACAGGAAGATCATCAGTTTCATCTCTGTGCATCCAGTACAGAGATAAGTGTGTTAGCTTCATTTACTTTTTGTATAATGTTCATTGTAGGACATCTATAGAAACGAGATGCTGTTTTAGGGTGCTTTCACACCTGAGAGGTTTGGTTCAGACAAGCTCTAGTGTGTTCCCTTGTTTGGTTCAGTTCATTTTGGCCGGTGTGAAGCTGTTAATCAAATGCATTCAAGAGACTCCTTGAAAAACAGGACTCCAGTTGGTTTCCAAGCCAACTGTGATACAGTTTGTTTGTGGTGTGAAAACCAAGCAGACAAACAACAGGATTTTGTGATAGTAGGTGTGAATTTTATCATGAATTCAAAGCTAAACTAATATTAAATCCATCTGCTGACTGGGAACTGTAAAGAGGGTCTAAGTGAAAAAATAATTACACAAGATAATCTGATAAACGTGGTAACACTTGAATCCTCTGTGTATTTTAGCAGTTCTTCATTACAGAGTGATGAACAGTCACAGCCACACAGTCAACATCTCACTGTAAAGTTACAGCACATGATGCCTCTTTGTCATCCTGTTTCTACCTATTAGGCATTATATCTAACACATATGGTCTATAATGATGCTTATGGACATTTATTTCTTTAGTCCAGACCGAATGAACCAAACTAAAGGTGTGAACATTTCCTTCAGCACAGTAGGAGTTGTTTCTTGATCAACAATCAATAAATGCAGTGATTGCAGGCAGCATCTTAGTAGAAGCTACTAACCTTAAAAGTTTAAAATTGAATCAGTTTTGATTTGAATGGAATACATTTTTCTGAGAATTGTCATGTTTAAATATTATTGGCAAAATGTCAGCTTCAGACATTTTTGAGCCATAATCGGCCGTATCAGGCGCCAGTAACCGATATCAGTCAAGCCCTAGTTTACACACCTCCAGTCCAGTATTGAAGTCTGCACCACACACACACAGCAGAGTCGACCCACTCTTCCTTTCCTGCAGCGTCTGTGTATACCCACCCACTACATTTCATTCATACACAGAAGGGGAAAAAAATCGATTGCACACAGGAGACAAAACACTCAGCTTCTGAATCACTGAGTTCTTGTCGTGCTAGACTGTGAACCTCGGAGTGAAATGAGCAAAGACTTTTCCTCATGACTCTGTCTTGTGGAGAAGGACGGTCCTCCTCGCCAAGATGACTTCACCAACTTATTACATCCCACACTACAAACCAAGTCCTCTTTTTTTGTACTAAAAGTGGAAAATATTATGATAGAATTGACTATATATATACACACTTTACATGCTAAATACTGTAAACATTTGTTTCCTTCTTTATATTTGATCTTCTTTTACTTTGTTACCAGAGACTGTATGCCTATTACTTTATGTTCCTCTTTTGAAACACTATTCAGCGCCAACATGGACGACTTCTAATGCAGCAGTGTGAAAGAACAAAATAAGCACCCTTTCAAGGAGGAAGAAGCAGAGCTCCCCTGAGGCTGTTTTAGAAGATGAGAGGAAAAAGGTTGAGGGATTTTATTTTTGTCTTCCAGCAGGCTTTTTATGACATTGTCATCCAAAGATGCTTTTTGGATAAAATCCACTCTAAAACACTAATGCCATTGCATTTTTATGTATAACTGGTAAAACAGACATTGTGTCACTTTAATGTGCTGTGATGGCCATTTTCTGCAGGTTTATTGTTTCTCATTAGCTTTTTCCACATTCAATACACGTGCTATTATGACACATAAAGCTTTTATAAACACATAGACCCACTGAGCATTATGTGAATATTAAAAAAAAAAGTCTCTTACTGTAGGAATTTTGTTCTCCTAAGCTAAATGTCACTTTCAGACATCCTGTTTCAGAATGCACCCTTGGATCATTTCCTCAAAAGCAGGCAGATCACTAACTGGGATGTCCCCCCCCCCAAAATTATTCCTGTTGTTACTCTGGGTAATATAATGAACACTAATTAGGTGGCTTGCAAATGGTTTTAAAATGCAGTAAACAGCAATGAAAAACACTGATGTAACACTGATTTCTAAGACAAAATATCATTGTTGTGGTCTTATTATTCATGTATTACAGCAAAGTAAGATTGGGTTGTACCATTTATTTATCTACTTTCTCCTGATACATGAATGCAATAGGTGCTTCTTCTGTGCTACCGATGCTAAACTACAGCAGGAACATGGCGAGTGACAAACCCCAGCTGCACACTGAAGTAGTTTGTTGTCAGTCACCAGGGAGGGTCTGCAGGGTTGCATCCTCTCTACCTCATGTCTGCTATTGGAGAAGGTGAGGAGTGTTAGTAGGAATTTACAGGCCTGAAACTGAAGCCTCCATCAGTCAGTCAGTATTGTGTTTGATATTTTAAAATGGACAGCACACAGCAATACATTTTTGTCTGTTCCAAATCACAAGTTTAACCATGCCCTGGGGTCAGATGTGTAAACAGTGCCTATGTATAAAAATCATTAATGCATCACTTCCCATAGTATTTATAATAAAAGCTGTATGGTGAGATGGTGTAGCACATCAATCAAAATAACATGGTCTTCTGAAGGAGGATATGGTCAAGCAGAAATGGAAAAATAATCTTCAGCCTAAACAACTGTTGTATCTATATTATAGATGCAATTATATTTAATTCCTTTTGTGTTGTCCATGTGCTTCAAATAATTCCAGTTGTGTGCTGTTGGAGAACTTTGCAAATGCAACTGAAATTTGGTGAAATTGTTCTATTCTGCTGTTTTTTTAATGTCTTAAGACAGATGGAGCAAATAAGAGGTGTTGATTTGCAAATATTGACAGATGCATCTGTCGTGTCCAGTAATGGCTAACTGGGAGCACAAAATCTAAAAGAGTGCAGGTGCATATTTCTGCACTTGTATGAACACAGTTTTCTTTTTGTAACCTCTGCAGAATTTTTATGCATCTGGCCCTGATATCCTGAAATGCAGTCTTGAGTTTACAGTGTGTTTATAAATTGTGAAATTTTCCCTCCATTTTTTTGTTATTGACACTCAAATTTAATGAAAATTATTTTTTGTATGCCACATTATTGCCATATTTTTATTACCATAATGTGTTTATTAAGAATTTTTAGCCACACTTGTGGGTCATATACAGCTCTGTGTATATTAACAAACACATGCAATAGCTCTAAGCCCCCATATTTTATGTTACTTTAAGGTGAAATATTTGTACACAGCATAGCACATTTTTATGTGGGTATATAGGTGACCAATCAACACTGAATGTTTGTGACAACAGTCCAATTATATTATCTATTGTATAATTTGTAATGACAAACATACAAATATCTAAACTGAAAATGCAAAATGTGATTAAGTGTAGTTATTTTTGCATAATTTTACATCAATTGGATATTAAAAAGATGAAGTTTTAATAGTGGTTGTTGCTTCTGCCACGTTTTTTTTCTTTGAATAGAAAGAAGTGATTGTGTTTCACAGACTGGTTTGTCCATTTTCACATATTTTTAGCGTGTTTTAATCCCTTTAATTCCCTATTTGTTGTAATGCCTTTATGCAAAGTGTTAATCGGGTATTGCATTCAGATTCATGACACTGAACTCCCACTGATTGTTGCCTCTGAGAGAAAATATTCTCATTTCATAATCATGGCATTATTGTAACCCAGCTGTGCCACAGCAGTTAAAGACCAATGAATAAAATGTTCTTTTTAGAAGATGCCACTGATGTTCCTATAATATGCACCTTATCTCCTCTACAGCTCAAGAAAAAAACATTCATGTCTCTTCATGCCAAATAATGTTTAATTGTTCTTTTAGTCGCAATGATCATATATTTTTTGCTTTGGTGCCATTTCACCCCAAGTTTGAAGAGGACTGGATCAAGCAAAAACAGGATTTTTTTTAAAAGAGTACAATGTGTCAAAGTGTTATGAAAATATATTATTTGAAGTTAAAATAGACCTTTTTTATTTTCTGTAGCATGTAATGTGTTAATATACCTAGTCAATAAAAATGTACCAGACTGTCACTTTGGGCTTTGCATTACGTCTCCATATGGTGTGAAGTTATTCCATTTAATTAAATTCAGTGTTTGTTGTCAATGTTGAATTGGTTTAGTTTGCAATGATTCTCAGTCTGCTTCTATCAAATAAAGAACATTTGTCTCATGAACTCCCACAATAGATTAGTGGTCTAACAATCCAATAAATCATTATAGCACTGCAGTTAAATACAAAAATGAAGAAATTGAATTGATTTGCAGCATCAGGTTAAATGAAAGTATCACCCTGATCTAATTTGTGGTTTTCATTTTATACTATATATTACTATGACACAATACTACATACTACTTTATAGTTATGTAGGCTTTTATTTGTTAGAAAATAACTGGAAGCTTACAAGACAGCCTCATATTTGATATTTGTAATCGACATTTTAATTATATTTACTTCAAAGTAAATAATTTTGAGCAGTTTTTAACAGTAAAAAATAAATTTAATGTACCATTTTATTTTTAAAAGGAAACTACATTTTAAAATATTATTCAGGCATCACATCAAGGGTTGATTTCAACCTAATTCCGGTTATTGATGTCGCATTTTTAGTAATATATATGCCGATTTGAAGAGTTACTACAACTAAATAAAAATAAATAACCATCGGGATGTTAAACGTACTGAGAAGTCAGTTAACACTGGACTTGAGGATGTTTGGATTGAGTTTAACGGGATAATCTTGGCAGGAGGGTGGAGGCGTCGATGAAGACTCGCTGCGTCGGTTCCCCGGATGAAGTCTGGACGCCATCTTTACGCCAGCGCTACCGGTGGGTCTTCGGTTCAGCGGAGCGTCGGTGCTGTTGCTGATCCACCGCCAGGAATCGCCGATAATCCTCCCTTCGCACTGGGACGCCACGAAGAGTCCCCAACACCCGAGCACCATGGCGGACCGAGAGAACCTGGTGTACCAGGCGAAACTGGCCGAACAGGCGGAGAGATATGACGGTAAGTGCCCCCTCAGGCTCCCGGCACAGGGGGGGTTGGAGACGCAGGTGAAGCCGTTCACATGGATTTGTTGGGTGAGAGACAAAATGGCGGAGATTTCTTTTAGCAGAATGAATCAGTAAATGTTTAAATTAATCGTTTTGGGACCACGTAAAAAGCACAATTTTGCTAACTGAGCTCTGGTTGAGAATTAGCTCTTGGTAACCGTTAAGCTAAGCTAAGCGATAGTTAGCTAACACTGTCTAAATTGCTAACTAGCTGGTTAGCCTTTCTTTAGCCTGGACACGCGTCACGCCAAACTCCATTCAAAAAACACAGCAAACATCCGCACCGCATCCAACACGACTTGTGCCCCCATTTGAATCTTCAGAGTCTGATCATACAAGCAACAGCTTCGGTTTTAAAATTATATATAAAATGTGGCACGGTCCATGCTAACGATCCGCCCCCAGTGAGTGTTTTGGATGGAGAAACCTGGTCCAGCCTGGCAAAGCAGTTAAATCCAATGGGAAAGTTAAATTTGATTAAGTTCCTTATATCATGTTTCTTTAAGCCGAATTGAAGAGTGACATTAGTCGTTTGAAGTAATATGTTTATGCTGAATGGATGAATTAGTTAATTGTAGTTAAAGCGACATTAAAGTTCCAAAAAACTCCAAAGCGTGAAGAAGTTGCTGCTTTAATAAGGCCTGTGTATTGATTGATAGATGTTGCGCCAATGATGTATAAGAATAGGCGGGGCAGAGAGTAATGCTGCAATGTGGTTGGTGGCTGAGCAACAATCTCAGCCAGAAGTTTAGCTTGAGCCAACTTTTCTTTGCAGGCAATCAGCTGGAAGTTACCAAAGCAAAGATTACTCAGCTCTTCATTAGCAGATGCACAGTGTAGTTGGTTTGCCCCTATAATAAATACAGATCTTGCTCACAGAGACTTTATCAATGTGCTTTGGCTCTATTTCTTTGGTGGTAACTTAAGTTATTTTCTCAACAGACATTGCTGAAATGCTCCTATTTTACCAATAGAAAAGCAAATGAAATGAAATCAGACACTGCACCATAGCATAATCAAATATTTGAGTAACAAAATTCATGTATTGCAAATTGCAAGCGTGTTGCATCAACTGCTGCTGTGAGCCAGCCATTTGTGTTAAAAGAGCCATTTTATAGAGGGGTCAAGCGTTCACAGCTGCTCACAACAGCAGATCCTTTATTGTTTAACGCGACACAGCAAGACACTGACCACACATTGCGTTGCATCATTTTATGGCCATTAGACATGTACATGAGTAGGCTTCTGGCGTAGTATTGGGGAACAGTATCTTTAGTAGGAAAAACACACTGCAGGTGTGACAACAACAAGAAGCCAATGAAAATCTGAAGCCAAGTCTTAATATCAAAGCAATCTCTCTCTCTCAGTCATTTTAACTCAAAGCAGCCTTTCTCTCTTTTTTTTGTCAGTGCCACATATAGATACAAACATGTTCAACATGTAAAATGAGGAACGTGAATGTTTTCACTATTGATTAATCTGTAGTTTTTCATTAAGTAATTATTTAATCTCATACTTTTGTGAAATGATATGGAGCCATCATAAGTCACCAGAACCCAAGGTGTTATGGTTCCTGAGATCTCATTCTCAGTGTAATCAGCAGCTAAAGTATTAAACTGTTTTATCAGGGATTATTTTATATTTTTGTGTCACAATATACTAAAATGACTTTGGTGACAGTCTGAGAGCTAAAAATGTAACATTAGTCGGCTTTAGAGGAGGTTCTGTTCTGTCTGGAGAGTCAGTCTGTTGTAAATTATGGGATAGTATCTTCTTCTCAGTGCCGGCTCTCTGTTTGCCTTGCAGCCTCTCCCCACTTATATTGACGTAATAAAGGCACTGACAGTTAAGAAAAGTAGTTTAGTCTACATAGTGTGTTAACATGCCACCCCACACTTCTCACAGCTCCACCTTTCTGACCAAATATCAGTTAAATTATTGTTATTGATCAACAGCCCTGTTAGGCGCCAGTCTGGTGCTATTGTGCTATGGAGCTATACAACTCTAACCCCTCGTGTGTGCTGGACATTGCTGCATTGTGTTTTGGTGGTGCTGTGGCTGTTGGTATCGATTTCAACCATTCTTTTCATGTGGCTTGACTCTTTTCTGTGCTGTTGTTTCTGTATGCATCTGATCTATTTTTAATCTATAAAGACCTACACTTCTATAAAACGAATATAGAATTAACTTACGTACTAATGAATTTTATGGATTAGAAAATGTATAAATTCAAACAAACCAGTTAGTGCTTTTTTCAGGGAGGTTTGTTTTTCTGTGCTTTTACATAATACAAGGTTTGCAGTTGAAGAGAGAAAAAGAGAAACGCCCTACTCATTTTCAGTTGTACCTAACAGAGACCCCATAACCAGGAAAAATCAACAAAAAGACACAGAAACTGTTTGCTGAAGAACAAGCTGCCTGAAGTCGTGTCATTCTGTCGGCTTTCAGACTGGCTGCTGGAACCACAGGCTGTGTTCAGACCAATTTGCAAGGCTGCACATGCATCAGAGGGGACAGTTTAATCTTTACAATAACACAAATGGTGTCTTTGCTCTGAGCAGCAATTATGTCACAGTTACTGCTGCTCAGTTAATACGCAATAATGTCTCGTTGAAGAAGGATGCTTTTTATAGCATAGACTGCACAAAAGTACTGCTTTGAAGATTGACTGTAATGTCCTCTTGTAGCAACCCTAGAAGCTGGTGTCCAAATGAAGTTGAGAGTTGCGAAGTGGGAGGATATTTTGGGCGCCCCTGGTTCTGGAAGTTGAAGTCCCATTCATTTTTTTTTTCCATAGACCTTGTTACGTGACTCATAGTTGAAGCACTTCTACAGCCCTAAACTCTTACATGTTGCACTAACAGTGGGTTGATGCTAAAGATAATGGTGACGAGAAACTGAAAGCTTCAATTAATTCACTTTTAAATTCTGGATCTATTTTAACAACAAAGCGTTTTGAATTTGCTGCCACACTGATTCGCTGGGAGTCATGGGTATTGAAGCATTTAGAGCTGTCTGATGCAAAAAATTACAGACAAAGCATGATTTCTCAGAAAGGAAGTTGAAGTAATTAGAATGGTCATAACCTAAACCTGTATGACTGTTGCATCATCTGAGAGAGTCCCCTGTTTGTATGTTACGTAACACTGAAGATGTCGCTGAAACACTAATTGAAATGGGAACACAGACTCAGGGAAAAACACCTCTGGAACCATCTGCCCTTCCCAGTTTGCTTCACCTAGTGGCCGTCGATCTGTCAAGCTTGTAATGCTGAGAAAACGTTTAAAAAGCACAGGGAGGTCATGCAGTTTATTTGAGTGCTGGCTGGGCTGGAGGGTAAAGTGATCAAAGCAGCATAGTGCTCCTCCTGGCTTGCAACCATCATGTATCGGGTTTCTCCAGCATGCTGCACAGAGCCCTGCTATTGGCTTCTGCAGATAACACCATGCCTGTGAAGTTAAAAGCCAAATGATTGACAAGCCGCTCTTACCTCCAGGCTAGCATGTTTAGCATG
Organism: Centropyge bicolor; assembly: GCA_037975185.1. Taxonomy (NCBI): domain Eukaryota; kingdom Metazoa; phylum Chordata; class Actinopteri; family Pomacanthidae; genus Centropyge; species Centropyge bicolor. Next base: position 1,564,798 of record JBBMOC010000060.1, on the reverse strand, counting down.
GGAGATGTGACGAGTCTGCAGCGTTTGCATTTTCACATTGAACAAAATAGTGTAATATATAGTTTAATGTATTCTCAGGGTTTTCCAGGAATGCCTCAAAATATATTACTGATAATTGCAAAACCAATTTAATTTATTGAGGTGTTTATATTCCTGCAAGTCCTCGCTGAACGGCTTCCTGTTACTTGATTGAGGGCCCCCATATTGTGTCTGTTTTATGTTAATCCCCAGGGAAACAGCTTGTTGTGCTGATTAGTCGCTCCTTCAAAGCGGCGTGTCAAATTGCTTTCATTGGCATTTCATCCCCGGATTCTATATTCATTTTTCACGCCACACCCCACTGAATCACCTTGAAGATGTGAAATGTAAAAGCACAAGGAAGATGTCACATTTGATCTAGCTCAGCCCTCTGGTTCATTGTCCTGGCTCAGCTCCCACAGTAGGTGTCCATAGGTGGTGAATCTCTGCATTAGAGGAGTTTATACTTGGGCAGCGCCCCAGGCACTCCATTAATAAAATACTGAGGTTGACAGAAACCTTTCAAGGCTCTGCACTGTGGTTTAAAGTCTTTGTTAATGGAAGGAAGATGTGCTTATTTTCGATTAAGAAAATCAATGTATGTACTTCTGTCCCCCAAAATTTTAACGATTATAATGGTGGGGACAGTTTTAGATCTTAACCCAAATTACAAAAACAGATTTTTTGGATTTACCTTTAGTGGCGTTGAGCCATGTAGATAGTTCTGGTTTTTCATTTTCTGGGTTTGAGAGATCTGTCTTTGAGATCTGCCCAGAGGTAAAGGTAAATGGAATATTGTTGACGATGTTCAAAGCATTAAAAAGTAGACTGAAACAGTGTCCTTGTAAAGTGGATAATCCACAGAATACACTGTCAGCAGTTTTAACAGGACATTTTCATCAGTAGAAATTAGTCAGCACTTAAACGCCATAGCCACTGTTTCATTTTCAATCCAACAAGCTGCAGTAAAGTCAAAGCTTCTCTAATGCATTTGTGCAAATAGTCCTGATTTGTGATTCATCAAACACATCATCTTTCAATAGATTGTGATAATGCGACAGGATGATAATGTGACAGTAGAATGACAGGTGGTGAATATTTACAATGTTATGTGGTGATGCATAGTAAAGATTACTGCAGATCAGAGGAGACATTGACAGGTGAATGTATTGCGTCACCCATTATGAGAGGTTAAAAACTCTGCAGGCTACCTTTTTAAATTTGGTTATTAAAGAATTGTATCCAACATATTTACTATGTGGAACATTTAACATTGAAAAGATAAACTTGTCAATACTCTAATTAAAGTCACAGGTCCAATTAGCTCCTAGTTAGGATCGAGATAGTGATGGTGACTGGACTATTGAACAGGCCATGGATAAAGCTACCCATCAAGTGGGACCAGTCAGTGTGCGTCAGTCACCAGTGTATTTTAGCCAAAACAGATTAAAATGTAGATACTGGGCCCAGTCAACCTGTCAAATGCTCTTTGCCCCCGCGAGGGTAGGATTCAAAGGTGGCTGAAAGGTACATTAGGTCAGGGGTAAAGAATGGCGTCACCTGTCCGAGGCCTCAGTATATTTATGACGGCACAGTCTGACTATAGGACCTGATGAGAGGTCAAATTGTTATTTAACACTAGCGCTCGGCTGCTCTGAATGCTCAGCCAACATTTGACACACTTCACCATGTGTATTGATAAATGAACTGAGTTTAAAAATAAACTCAGCGCTCTCTGGCAGAGGTCTTCGATATTTTGGACCTGCTCCACCTTCAGTATGAGTGCACAAAAAAAAAAATACAATTTGCCAGTCACTTTTTAGCTGGGCCCATTCCTTATGTCATTTGTTTCCCTGTGTCTCTCAGAAATGGTTGAGTCGATGAAGAAGGTGGCCAGTATGGACGTGGAGCTGACGGTGGAGGAGAGGAACCTGCTGTCAGTAGCATATAAGAACGTGATCGGAGCCAGAAGAGCCTCCTGGAGGATAATCAGCAGTCTCGAACAGAAAGAAGAAAACAAAGGTGGAGAAGACAAACTAAAGATGATCCGAGAATACAGGAAAACGGTGAGATGCTGTCATAAACCCAAATATACCAACCGCTTGATTTTACCCTTTGCAAGTCACCTTTGATTGTTTCACTATAGGTTTCTCAGCTACAAGGTTTTGATCATGAAAATTCAGATTTCGACATGTCTTTTTTTTCATTGAAAACAGTCTAAAAAACTACTTTAGAGCCAAACTTTTATCCAGACGATACATAAACAAAGATGAAATGTACATTATCAATAAGCATTATTTATGAGATCTTTATTCCTTCGTTTCTGAAAAATTGTTGAGAACTGGAAAGCTTTGAATGAAAGTGGTCCATTTTCTGCCTATTTTGCACTTGCCAGGCAGAAATATTGGTCAAACACAATCACGTAGCTGCTGTACTCTGAGCTGATGTCTGCAACAGATTCCAACAGAACATTAACAGCCTTGTGTGACTTCTGCTGCAATACACTGGCTTGGTTTCAGGAGTAAAAGGAGTCACAGATTATCTCCCACTAGTTCATTGAAGCAAATATAACTGGCTTTTAATGCTCACAAAGTCCTGAATTGGACCCGATAATGAAAATACAAACCCAGTGGATTGAAACAGAGCTGATGTGAAGTTGCTGCCTACCTTTGTTATTGTCTGGGAGATAAGTCAGTAGTCAGTGCACTCAGGTAATCTCATTTCCATATCCAGTGGGCAAGATGCCAGAGATGCTTTACTCTTCTTGGCAGGACTTTTTAATCTCTCCTCCACTGGCCTCTCTACTTTGAGAGGAAGTGGTGTGATTTCACAGCCCAACAACACTTGTCTGAGTGAAATAATGAGGCAGGTAGCAACCATGAATCAACTTTAGTTCAGAGAGCCTCCCAGTCACCACTGAGGGCAATGCAGCACAACAACCTTCCAGTCATTTAGTGAAGGAGATATATGACTTCAAGTAAAGTTATGTTTTTGTCATTGTACTTACACCATCATCATTAGTATCATTACATTGGATTTCTGCTTATGCCTGGTCCTTTTATTTCAAGATTCAGCAGATATGAGACTCTGAGAATTAAATAGCAAACTGGAGAAATTCACGAGGGCTCATGGCTGTTAACATTTGATGGCACTGTCTTTGTCCTAACTTTGCCTCTGCTTGCATACATAGCTTCAGTTTCTTCAGTTGTTGAATCGCTTATTAGAAGTGAAAACAAATGTGACAAAAGCTACCAACACAACCACAGCTACGATTCACTCACCACCAACCAAAGAAGAGCCGTTTTATTTGCAAACACACGTCTCCCTATAGTGATGTTAAAAATGTCAGATTTTGATGGCTGACACCGACCCTTGAACTGAGTCACACCCAGTCGGCTCGTCTGTGACAAATGCTTCCACAGGGACCGGCCCAAGAGCTGTCCTGTGTATCTCTGCCCCTTTTTAACTATTGCTGGTTTTGTGGTAGACAGAAAGTGCCTTTTTGATATTCAAAGGACATTTTAATCCAGCACCTGTAAAGTTTTGTGTGACTGCAAAGATTATTGACAGCAATGTTTGTGTGTGTTTCGGTTCGCAGGTTGAGAAGGAGCTGAAATCAATCTGCAATGACATTCTGGATGTACTGGACAAGCACCTCATCTTAGCAGCAACCACGGGAGAGTCTAAGGTTTTCTACTACAAAATGTATGTATCCAATAAATGTGTGTGTATTGCTAATACACAGGACGCATGCATTTAATTTATATTTTGAGTTCAGGCACATCTGCAGTTTGATATGACGATACACTCCATTGGTTCTCCACTTGACTTAGACTGGAATGAATGGGATTTTTGTGATTATTCACTAGGATATGCAAGAGAATGTGTTTCTCCTTGTTTAATCAGAATGTAGATGCACACACTGCACACCTCTATTCCTCCTGCCAGTTAATTATTATATGTGTCTGTCTGAGCCACTTCCTTTTAGATTTATAGGGCAGTGGATCCAAAGTTGATCCCTCACCAAGTAATTAAATGTTCTTGTTTACTCAGTAACCTGGCTGTTGGGCATTAAATAAGAAGCATAGTTGCTAGGTGGAGATTTCCCGTCATTGCATTGTTTGACTGGTGTGTAGTTATGTCCTGCATACACAGAGGTATTCAACTAAAGGTCAGAAATATCTTGCTCATTTTTAATCACAGTGTTGCACAGCTATTTTGAGTAACCCAGAGCCTTTTCCCATTTTAAGAGTTAGATGAAACAAGAAAAGATCAGTGAAGTTAAGGTCTTGTTGCTGAGGAGGGAAAGTCAGCACTCGTTGCTCTTCATTGTCTTCAAGTGGGTCTGTCAGAGCTTAGATGTATTCAGAGTCTCATTGTCCTCCTGGAAAGTGAGACTCGTGAAGCCACAAAAGATATGTATTTTTTGTGCAAGAAACAGTTCTATTCTTAAATAAATAAATCGTTGTTTTAACTCAACACCATCATTTAAAAAGATGAAACATCATCACACAAAAATATTTGAGCCACCATTTTCTGCCTTGCCTTCCATGTTGCTGTCCGCTAACAGAAGCTCTCTGATCACATGAAGTTCAAACATTGAATTCAGTCGTAAACAAGGCAGCCATACCTTCAGTCTGCGATACTGAAATGCTAATTGGCTAATTCTTCAGACTTGATTTACCTTCAAGAATGCAGTAGTTTTTTATTGCATTTCTACTAACCACATTAAGGGTCTTTATTCACTTTGCTTAATACTATCTCGGCTGTAGATGCTAATCTGTCTCTTAAAGTTGTTAGCTTGATGTACGGTGCTGCTCCCTAACTTAGTCTTTCTTCAGTTGAAAAAGACTCCTGTACTATTCTGCTGCCTGAAAAACATTTTCAGGGAAAAGTTCATAACCACGCATTCATAATTGTTTGAAAATCAACAGCTCTTTGTTAAGGGAGTTTATTAAATGATGCAAGTGTTGAACATTTAATTCAGTCCTGCTGTTTTGTTAATACACTGGTCAAATGTGATTTTAAGAAATCACTGCTCTGGACACTGTTATGTGTCTGTAACTCTTGTGTGAAATCTGTCTTGTTCCCTCTGCTCAGGAAGGGAGATTACCACAGGTACCTGGCAGAGTTTGCCACAGGCAACGACAGGAAGGAGGCAGCAGAGAACAGTTTGGTTGCGTATAAAGCTGCTAGCGACATCGCCATGATCGAACTCCCTCCAACGCACCCCATTCGTCTGGGATTGGCCCTTAACTTTTCAGTTTTCTATTATGAAATCCTCAACTCGCCAGACCGTGCTTGCAGGTAGGTGCCATCACAAATATGAGAAATCCAAGCAAAATGTCATCACAACTGGGGAAAAAAGTGTGGTGTTTGCAGTGTGGTCCAAAAGTGAGGCCTTTTTTTTGTTCTTCAGGGTGTTTTGTTTGTACCAGAAGTACAGAAGTGTCACATGGGCTCGGGGTCTTTGACTGTATTGTATCATCAGAACGAAACCACAGCATGTAATGTTAAAGGGTTGCTCATAGTGCCAGAATCACAGAGAGTTGTTCCTCAACTCTGCTTCTCTACTGAACTTTTTAGCCTCTTTGTTATGTTTTTTTACTATCATGAACACCTGCTAGAAGCTGTTGAGCATAAAAGATCTGTTGGTGCCGCAGTACACAACGACAAGACATTTTTCAAAAGGATGAAGAATATTGGATTTATGTTTTTTCTGCCCACTAGAGGCCAAAAAGCCATAAGCAGCCCCTTTTTAGTGTATCAGAAAAAGTTCCTTGCAATTATTGCACTTTGTCTTTTTTGTCCAGTATGGTAAATTACATCCACATGTTTAATAAAAACGTCTCCATTTAGATGTGGCTCAAATCCCACATGAAAAGAAACTGCGTTCCAGCTGTTGGCTGAAGATGCTGCAGGATGTTGGCTAAACGATTCTGAGGAACCTGCAACTTGAAAACAGACCTGAAAGGGAACAGACTGTTAATTTCCATTCCAGCACAACCTCACTGCCGCTGCAGTGTAGCTGTTAACAGAATCAGAAACAGACCGCCAGTGGACAAAAACAAAATAAATAAACTGTCCAGATAGTACCTGTATATTTTGCCAGCTGGTTACTTTATCTGTGTATAACTGTGTTGCCTTGTGTCCTCTCTGCTGACAGGTTGGCGAAGGAAGCGTTTGACAATGCCATTGCAGAACTGGATACGCTGAGCGAGGAAAGCTATAAGGACTCAACACTTATCATGCAGTTGCTACGTGACAACTTGACACTATGGACCTCAGACGTGCAGGGAGATGGTGAGTGAGCCCTTTCATTTGTTCTTTGTTGTGTATCCACTAGTATTATCTCTGATATCAGCTCGGCCATTTCTAGGGGATGGTGACTGATGATTGGTTCCTTATTGTTGACATCATTACTTATTTTGCAGCAGATTTTAAAGCTGATTTGTTCCTCGGTCGCAGCTTTTTTAAGCTCAGGACAGAAATGAAAACTGAAAAGTGATGGATTGCCTTTGTTTGCCCAGAAGGTTTTTGAAATATTCTTTGGCTGATACCATTAAAACACCTCTACTTGTAAGAACTAACTTTTCTCTCCCTCCTCCTCAGCACAGCGGTTTCCCTCCCTGATTTCTCTCTGACTCACTACTCACACACATCTCTAATGATCTCTCATCTCTCCCTCCATCTTCTGTAGAGTCTTAAGGACAGCCCTCTCCCTTCACTCTTCCTCCATTATAGAAGTGTATTTTGTAAGTCCTCTTGTCTTCGGCTTTTTCACCTCGAGCTGTCACTCCTGTCTCACATCCCTCACTAACCTCGCCACATTACAAAGTCCAGCCTTGTTGAATGTTTTGGGGTTGAGAGGAGATGATGGCCTCTCCTGCCTGAAGGATTACAGAGCTGCAATTATATAAAATGTGTGTATATTTACATAGTCTTTTCTTTTCACCTGTTCTTCACCCTTTTCTGCTCGACTGGAACTCGAGTGTGTTTTAGTGTCTTCAGGGTGTCTGCAAGTCAATAATGGCTGCTGAGGCTGCTTTTCCTTTACTCTGCAGTACATCTCAATTTTGTGAATGCACATGAAGATAGAGTCAAGTTCTTGAAACCTGGTTTGACTGACCTTCGTGTATTAAAGTAATGATGGACTGTCACATCTCAGTTCTTGCCATAATATCAAGTACAGAAGTTGAGTAGGGCCATTTACTGTATACCAACATCTAAAATCTAAAACATATTTTGCTTTATCGACACTGTGTTTACCACATCATTCTAGATGTGATAGTTTTGTAGTTTTGATGTCTTCAGTATTAATCTGCAGTTGTAGAACCGTTGTATCAGAAGGGTATGTCCAGATATCTGTTCTTGGGAAATACAGAGCAGAAACATGAGTTAACTTTTCCACCGTGACGGACACAGACTCGAATCCAGGAACGAATCCAGCCTCATAGACTGAGAGAACTTGCAGACACCCTGCTCTCCTTCACCGTGCACGACGTTGGCACCACTGAACACAGCCCACTGGGGCGTTACAGCAGAGTTTGGAAACTTGTGAACGCAGCTTATTGAAGTGTGATATAACGGACAAACTGCAGTAACAGCATGTGTGGCTGCCGCTCCGTCTCCTGTGGCTTTCTCACATCCCAGTTAGCTGTGGTGCTAATGAGCACTGTTACGGTTTCTATTTTAATCATGATGGATTCTCGAGCCTTTGTTATTTGTGCCTCTTAATTCTTCATTACACGGATGGCTGTGCTGTCTCTATAGTAACCTTTCTAAGCAACCAGTCGTACAGGCTCACAAGGCATTTTACCCCCTCAGTAAATCTGACCAGGGCTCGATCTGAAGGCTGTGGATTAACCTTTGCTCACCGGACTGCACGTTGACCCAACCAGTTATAAACACTGAAGCATATTTCTCAATGTTCAGTTTATTTGTTGCATGATTGACTGATTTCTGTCATTTCTGAGCTGATCCCAATCAATTCTAGAAGAAAAATCTGATGCTAACTCACCAGATTTTCAGTAGGACTATATGACAATGCTGTGTTATTTTCGCAGTTGATGTCCTTCACAATTTTGTGATGACATGAAAGTGTAAAAGACTGCAGATCAAATTAATTTGGAACACCTCACAAAAAGGTGCCTTTAATTTCCTTGAGTAGAAATCATGGGGAACACTGGCCTTTTTGAGTACATTTTATTATGTACTGAAAACATGGTTGGGATCAGAATGTTGTATGAAATAACACATGGACACTGTCTCACAAACTTTGTTATCACAGTCTTCAAAACAAACAAACTGCATGTTCTGGACAAGTTAACATGTCAAACATTCTCTAGTTTCAGCTTCGTAATGATGAGGATTTGGTGCTTTTATTGCTTGTGATAGTAAACTGACAATTCAAAATATATCAGGATATTGTGATTACATATTTTTACAGATCAAAAAATTCATTGATTCATCAAGAAAATAATCATTAGTTGCCACTAGCTGCAGTACAAATCAGACACGTTATGTTACAGAGAAAAGATGAGTTACAGGAGAAAAAACACTAGGAATAAAGTTCAGTTGGTTTTGAGAAAAGAAACTTTCACTAAACATGTGACGTTTGTTCTTACAAAGTGGAAGTTTGTGACCAACCAATTTTTTTTTACAGCTGAAATCTTTCTGTTGCTCTACACTTCTGCAGTATTTGACTCACCAACATTATTTCTGCAGTAACACACTCACAGAGCTTCACAACAGAGTCTGTTAGAGCCACACAGTCAAACAGACCTCCAATTATAATTCAGTTATTTAAACCACTAAAAGCAGCTCAGCTCTCTAGTCACATTTTCATTTGATTTTTACACTAAACACTGATAACTAAGCTTTTAACTCATTTTACTGAAAATCCATTCATCTTTATATTGGTGCAGTGACTTTGCATTATCTTTTAAGTGGTTTGTTTTTAGCTGTCTCTTAGCTCATAGATTAAGCTTCTTAGCAACAAAATGTACTGATGTTGAATATTGTCACTTTTAAGAAATGAGGGACTAAAGTGGGACGTGACCTTTTGCAAGTTAAAAAAAAAAACAAAACAGTTTTCTGTGGACATCTCGGGTTGCTGTATTGGACTCTGTTGCAAAGCTGTGTTTCCAGTCTCTCCCTATAATTCAGGCATTGATTTAGTGAGTTAATGTTTTTGATGATGAGATAATAAGAATGAGAGAAATGCATTGTGCTTATCTGAAATTGGGAACCAGGCTCATCCCCTGATGGAAGCTGCCACCCATCAGCTTCTGCTGCCTGATCTGTGCGTCCTAATGGCCACATTTAACCGCCTTTTTGAAAATGTCTTATCGAGCGTTGGGAGATAACCACAACCTCCATGATTAATCCATGTTTCTGTCGTTCTCTCAGGTGAAGAACAGAACAAAGAAGCACTGCAAGATGCGGAGGAAGAGACCCAGTGAGACTGAACAACACAAGACAAGCCCTCCTCCTCCTCTTCTTCCTCCTCCTCCTCCCTTATTTCTCTCCTCCCAGCACTAGCTCCTGTCCCCAGCCACAGTTTTCCACTGGGTTTATACTGCAGCCCACACTCTTTCTCTACCTTTTCGTCCATTTCTACCCATCTGTCTCACCCTTTCTCCTCGTATGCACGTCATCTCGCACCCCCCTCAGGGCCTGCTCGGGTCTTCATTTCCACTCCCCAGGGGTTTTATCTGATTTTTGATGACTCATTTTGCAAGCCTGTACCCTTTAAGGTTCATGTCCTCTTTTACTGTTTTTATTTTGCTTTACTTTGCTGTATCATCTGTTGCCAAGTACGCTTGCCTGTATTTGTAACACACACATATGCAAGAGTTTATTTAAAGACGATACTTTGCTGTTCAACTTTTTCCTGTGTATGTGTGTCGACGAACAATATATTGTCCATGCTTCTGTCAGTCGGTTCAGAAACATTTCTGTTTGCAAATTGAGGAAACATAGCAGTGTTGGAAGGTTTAAAAGGGATGCGTTAAAGCTTTTAGGAAGAACTAAGTGCCCTCTTTACTTTGTGGTTACCAAACCTGCTCCTTCAACACATCAATAGGTCTTTTTTTTTTTAAAATGACAAACAGCCGAATGTCCCCCTTCTCCGAGCATCACTCTGACCTCTATTCTTGTCCACTCTCGGACCAAGTATTGTGCTGCGAGGCTGTAGCGCTTTTGCTAATGGCAGATAGTTAGGTAATGGCTTTTTAGCAGACAAACTGTGCGTATGTGTGTGCGTGGGAGGGAAATGCTCAACACTCTTGATTGTAATGTAATGCAGTTTTGCATTGGCACTATATTAAAAAAAAAGTTTGGGAAATAGAGGCCTGCTGTATCTTTACTCCCCTGACTCTTTCAGGTTTTTCCTCATCTCGACTCTGTCTCTTTCCTCTCATTTCCTCTCTTCCTTCTGTTCAGTATGTGTAACGTGAATCTGATTTGTACTACTGGATGTTCTCACCGGAGCCACAAGTACCATCTGTATTCTTACTGAAACACAGCATGGAATTAACATTAAACTTCAAATTGAAAAATGTTAAATTAAAATGTGTGTGGTGCTTTCTTTTCCTGTTGGAAGTTTCTTGTGCTACATGTTATTAATCTGACTTTTAATCACTAGAGGGCAGTGCAGGCTATCAGCAGAAGAAAGATTCAGACTTGTAGTTGAGATTTAATTTTAAGATTTTTTTGCTTAAACATTACACATTGTATAAATGATGTACCAGGCTGACCTTTTCCAGTATCACTTGATTGTTCTGAACCAGTGTTCAACACTAACAATACAATAGTTACTGGGTAAAGATTTCAGATTTGATTTGACGGTTTCATTATTTTCATGTGACACAGAACAGAACACAAAATTTTATTTAAGGCAGTTAAGATTTTTAGAACTGAGATGTTCGGGGGGAGTTTCAAAGCTGAAGGACACAGTTTTATTAACTTATCTGTAATCTATATTCTTTTTGTGTTTTCATCTGTGCTGTAACACATCAATCTGAACTATGTTAGCAGACCTCAGGAAGCCTGAAAACTTTTTTCTTAATTGTGGGAATAAGAACAAAATTTTACTCTTGAGTGGCTCTTTCCCCCCTGGCATGTGCACCCTGTGGTTTGACCTCATGAAGGTGAGAGTGAAGGTGGAACATGAGCCAGGCTTTGTTATGATCATGGTTATTAAAGACCACATGGTGATACACTGCAGTGTTTAACATTTGTCAAGGTGAAAGCAGACTGCTGATTTTCTGTGTCTTCCAGCACTTTAATTAATTTATCACTAATTCTCCTCGGAAGCGCTCTGTTATAAGTCCTGCATTCAAAATATACTGAAAATATGTGCTTATTAGGCCTCTTTAAAAGTATTATGTATTCTATACATACATACGCTTACATATACATACATGTACTTACATACACATACTAACACACATGCTTACATAAATACATTCATGCATATATATAATGTAGATACAGATACAAACACAGATAGTGGTGTACTCATCCCTAGTCTGAAACTAGTGGAGATATTGGCCTGAAATTTTGCATAGCAGTTATTAGTACTGGTCCACATGCATGTGAAGGCTTAATATCTCTGAAAGTAGTGGAGATATTTGCATGAAATTTTGCACAGTAGCTGTGAGTAACAAGGACATTAAGATAAAGAATTATGAAGCAAATCTGAGATGGTGCAAAAAATTCATCACAAAAAATTTAACATACTATACATCAGCGTTTTTTACTGGTCCACATGCATGTGAAGGCTTAATATCTCTGAAAGTAGTGGAGATATTGAGCTGAAATTTTGCACAGTAGCTATTAGTAACAAGGACATTACAATAAAAAATTATGAAGCAAATCTGAGATGGTGCAAAAAATCCACCTAAAAAAATCACATACTATACATCAGCATTTTTTACTGGTCCACATGAATGTGAAGGCTTAATATCTCTGAAACGAGTGGAGATATTGAGCTGAAATTTTGCACAGCAGCTATTAGTAACAAGGACATTACAATAAAAAATTATGAAGCAAATCTGAGATGGTGCAAAAAATCCACCTAAAAAAACCACATACTATACATCAGCGTTTTTTACTGGTTCACATGCATGTGAAGGCTTAATATCTCTGAAAGTAGTGGAGATATTGACCTGAAATTTTGCACAGTAGCTATTAGTAACAAGGACATTAAGATAAAGAATTATGAAGCAAAT
>JBBMOC010000060.1:1380687-1487629 GCA_037975185.1 Centropyge bicolor | reverse complement strand
CAAAAAATTCACCTAAAAAAATCACATACTATACATCAGCGTTTTTTACTGGTCCACATGCATGTGAAGGCGTAATATCTCTGAAAGTAGTGGAGATATTGGCCTGAAATTTTGCACAGCAGTTACTGGTAACAAGGACATTAAAATAAAAAATTATGAAGCAAATCTGAGATGGTGAAAGAAATTCACCTAAAAAAATCACATACTATACATCAGCGTTTCTTACTGGTCCACATGCATGCGAAGGCTTAATATCTCTGAAACTAGGGATGAGCCGGATACTCGTTTCAGACAAATATCCGTTACGGATAAAGCATTTTTCACGAATATGATTATGATAGGAGTAAAATCTGTCAATATCCGTGCTCGTGTTGAAGGGAAATCCTCATTATGTAACTGACTGTCTTCGCGCTCTGTGATTGGCCAGTCTCACACAGCGCCCGCCCCTCCCTTCACAGATAGGTCTCTGCACATCTCTCGTAACGTACGCGGTTCATTTAATAAGACAGAGCTCAAAACGGCTCGCATCACGTTGGTCAGTGCCTCCGCTCCGGTCGGATTTTTTTTTTTTTTTTTTTTTACCGTCAGCTTGTTCTGGTACTGGACGCGGTGCTTTTGAGAAGAATACAGTGAACAAGGCTGACATATTATTTCCCTGTTTGCCATCACTGCATGTTTTGATGAATCATGAAGTTCACACAGATCATTAAAAAATAAACAGTCTAACAGACCACTTATACACATACACACATATAGCTGAACAGACAAAGTAGCCTATATTAATATTTTTATTGTATGTGGCTGCATGCAGTATGTAGACACTTTCTCTCTGCAGTTCATGAAAATAAATAAAAATAATACTATGAATGTTATAGAGATATACTGTATATAGGCTTTGAATACAGTAGATTAGCAACTTCTGATCAATCCATATCAATTTCAGACTTAAAATAATGTACCGTTTTAAGCCCCACCCATTTCTGCACCCACTTCCGGTTTAGGCACCGCCCACTCCAAATACGGATACAGATACAGATAATGTAGATGGTTAAACAGGTACAGATACAGATAGTGGTGTACTCGCTCATCCCTATATATATGTATATAGATATATATATATTCACACATCCATAGAAACACACATACTAACACACATTCCTACATACATTCATACTTACATACATACATTCGTATGTACATATGTACAGTGTTGTACCCGAACGCGTTCAAAGAACGTTCGTTCATGAACTAACTCATATTTTGGGTGAACGTGAACGTCCCGTTCATTTTTGCTTGATGAACGTTAAATTGTGAACGCATTCATTCTGCTGTTTCTTGAACGGCACTCTGATTTCGTTCAGATTACGTTCGTGCCAGATTTCAAGAGCCCTCGGCGAAAAACCAAGCTAAAACAGTAAAAACACATGGTAAACGACCATTGAAATGTCGCGGATAACCACCCGATCTGGCAACCGCAAGTCCTGCCTGTTGCTCTACCAACTTCGTCATCAGCGGTCATCAGTCTCGTCACAATTCACATGTGTGCAAGGAAGGAGGATGCGTTTACTGAGAAAATAATTCCCATACAGTCGGGAATTAGCTCGTAGCTCGTGGCAACGTAAAAAAAAAAAAAAAAAAAAAAAAAAGAACTAAAAAAGAACGAAATAGTTCATTTTGGGGAAGCATGAACTTTAGTTCACAATTTTGAATTATGAACGATGAACTGAACTAGTTCATTTTAAAAGGTTTGAACTGAACTTTGAACTAGTTCATATGGAAAGTGAACTTTCCCAACACTGCATATGTAGGTACATACAAACACATATGCTCATCTACTAACACACATGCTTAAATACACACTTACATACTAACACACATGTTTACATACATTCATATTTACATGCGTACATACTATCACACATTTAGAAACATACATACATACATACCTACTAGCACACATGCTGTGTTTGTGCTCAACTTATCTGGCTTCTTTTTTTAGCTAGTAAGCCAGTTAATGAATTAGTCTTAGGTTAGTCTCTGAGGAAAATGCGAGGTTGTGCTAAGGAAGCTAAAGTGAGCAGTTAATTCAGAATTTTTTTTTTTTTTTTACTCAAGTGAATTCAATACACTTCCGTAGCGTATTGCATTCACCCACTTAAATTTTTTTTAGTTTTTCTGAATTAATTAAATACATTTTCCTGAAAAAATTTTTTTGCTCTGTTTTTCTGAACAAGATAAAATTTCTTGAATTTATTTTTTTTTTTTTTAGTTTTTAAATAATAAAAAAAAGTTTCCTGTGTGTTTCGGCCAGAAGCTCTAACTTGCTGCCCGACCCTCCAACAGAGGTACCTGATTTCAAGCACGGAATCAGTACAGGTAATGTACCCAAAACACAGCAAAATCAGAAAATCTGATCAAAATTTTTTTTTTTTTTTTTTGCAGGAAACAGGAAACTTTTTTATTATTTAGAAACTAAAAACAAACAAACAAAAAAAAAACGTTATCTCATTAATTCAGAAAAACAGCCAAAAAATATTTTTTAAAGAAAATTTATCTCGTTAATTCAGAAAAACATACTTCATACAACATCTTTTTTTAAATTGAGATAAATTTTCCTGAAAAAAAATTTTCCTCTGTTTTTCTGAATTAATGAGAAGTTTCAAAGTTTCTTGAATTTTTTAATTTAGTTATTAAATAAAAAATTGTCTGTGTTTCTGATACTTTCGGCCAGAGGCTGCAAGAAACAAGAAACTTTAAATTATTATTTAAAAATTGAAAAAGAAAAATCAATAAAATTCATCTTGTCCATTCAGAAAAACAGCAAAAAAATAAAAATAAAATTTCAAGACAATTTATCTCATTAATTTAGAAAAACAGAACCAAAAAAATTTTTTGCAGGAAAATTTCTCATTAATTCAGATAAAGAGATTTTTTTTTAAGCGAGTGAATGCAAAACGCTTCCATACTTCCGTAGTAAAGTACACACAGCAAAATCAGAAAAACAGAGCAAAAAAAAAAACAATTTTTTTCAGGAAAATTTATCTCAGTAATTCAGAAAAACAGAGCCAAATTTATATTTTCAGAGTGAAAAAATGTTTTTTCAGGAAAATGTATCTTGTTGATTAAAAAATTGATGATTTTTTTTTTTTTTTTACTTGAGTGAATGCATTACGCTTCTGTGTGTTATTGGTTGATCTGGAGCTGTTGCTTAATCTCAGACCAATGCTAAAATTTGACAGTCCACAAACTTGAACTTTACTACTTTTACTAATATTACTAAAATGGGCATTTTTAGATAATTACACTCCAGGCACTGATTTATTGTGAGTGACTAGAAGCTGAAACATTGATGTAGTTACACCTGTATGTCAAGAGAGGAAAGTAGTGCAACCATTGCACAACACGGGTCAAGTTAACTTACCTCAGGTGAAATTAGCGGAGGTGACTGGGTGCCAACTGGGAACAACAGGTCTTCAGAAATCTGTTGGTGACTTCACAGAGACTATGTCCATGTTTTATATAGTCTGTGCTCAAGATTGGATCATAATGTTGCACCCACTTTAAAGGAATAGCTCATCATTTTGAGAAATACAATTATTCACTTTATTTAGAGTTTTTCTTGAGCTAAATGAGAAGATGGCATCCACTTGAAAGTCTACAGCTAGCAGCCAGTTAGCTTAGCCTAGCATTAACACCGGGAACAGGATGAAACAGTAAATCTGACTCTGTCCAAAGACTAAACAAATTCTCCTACCAGCACCTCTAAAGTTCACTAACTAACATGTTATATCTTATTATTTAATCTGTACAAACCTAAACTGTTTTTTTTTTTTTTAAGAGTTTTACATGCTGACTAATTCTGACTTCCTGGAGGCAGGGAAGTGAATGAGTATTTCAAAAAATGTCAGCTGATGTTGTGCATTAGTGCTTATTTCCTAACATGGTTAATCAAATTGCTACAAACCAATTGTGACACAGCAAATCAGAGGCTATTAGTGGTCCTTGGAGGACTGAGGCCCCGAGGAAGTTCCTTGCTTTTACATTAAGATTAATCCCCGGATGACCATTAATATCACTGGGAAGTTTTATGGCACTAGTCAACATATTTTGATTGCAGGGCATTAAAACAAACATCAACCATGCTTCTCTCTTATCTCTACATCAAATAATGACACAGTACATTTGCAATTTGAAATTTGTCTTTACTTAAAAAAGATCAAAATAAAGATGTACAATTGAACCAAAATAAGACGCCATGTTACACTTCAGCTCTAAAGACGGATGGCAGGACAAAAAGGCATGACCTGAAAATTTTCAGCTGGCTTCTCTGCTGCAAATTTCCCACATCCAGCCCCAGCATGTGAAAGAGAGAACGGACCAGATGAGAACCAGGATCAAACGAAAACATTTAGAACCAACAGCATCGTCGGCTGGTGGCGCTGAAGATGTGGCGTCTTGTGTCCTATTGCAGATTGTCCCTCCGTTTGTTCAAAAGAGACTGAGGACACTTCAGCCAGTGAGACTGGAGCAAATACATTTTGGCTACAGCATGTCCAGCCTCCCTGCAGGATCCACAGTGTTTAATAAGGAAGGGCTCTAATCATTGTTCAACATACAAACAGTGGCTTCATCAGCTCGGGTTTGACGTCTTACTGGAAATAGTATAGACACTTCAAATAACATATAGTGAGAGAAAATGGCAATTTTTTTTTTAAATTTCGCATCCTTGTTTGGACTCCACACACATAATGGTCTAAAAGATCTACCCAGATAGTACTTGACTGTCGACATTTAAAACCAGGAGACAGCTTCTTTTTTAGTTTCTCAGTACAAAAAATAGATCGATGAATGAAAAAAATAGTTATATTCTGACTGCAGAAACTTGATTTATAAAGCTCTACTCATGAGCGACTGTCTGGGTCTACGTCTGCACAGTGAGGGTTGTGGTTTAAGGATTGGGGGTGGAGCTACTTAACATTCATTGTTGAATATATTAATGAATTTGTATGCAACAGGTATCAGAATATTTGGGCAGTCGATACCCCTTCACATTTAGAGTTTGAATGTTCCTATATAATACAGTTAAGTATTCAACACGTAACAAATTTTAACACTGCCTTCCACATGTCTCCTCCTTCAAGTGGCATCATCTTTTTCATTATTGCGATGAATAAAATCTTTAAAGATGATCTACAAAAAAAAGAACTGTCTGTCTGTCCACTACAGTATCTGCTATACATCTGTTTAAAAAGCAAGCATGTTACACAGTCGTCCCTATGTACAGCTAAATTCTTCATTTTGTTTTTCACGGAATATACATATTTACTTATTTTCACAGTTTCCTATGTTTGCTCATATATTCAATATCAATAGATTTCATTTTCATTAGTATGAGTACAAATATTTTTCGTCATATCTTCATGGCACCGAGCTACGACCCTCCCAGTGTCACTTGTTGATATCTAGTGAGATTGTTGTCTCTTGAACGCTGCTCATGTCTGTGTAGCAAATACTGTTCAGTTTGAAAACAATCTTGATTGTGGTTCAGTTTTTGCCCGTTCACAGCAATCCCAAAAAAATGCACAGTTTTGAGTTTCAAGTTTACAGTTTTCTGGTCTTCATCTTTATCATATATCATGATATTTTACGTTTTCTTCCCCCCTGTTCCTCTTCCATTGCTGGAGTGGTAAAGGTTGAATGGCTCCAGTGGATTCCCATGACCCCTTTGATTCAAACGTACGCTTCTGTGTGAGCACGCAATTGAAAAATCGAGATTGTTCTGCTTCCGGTTTCCACAGATTTCTGAGAGAAATCGTTGAGCCTCAACAATTCATAACCTCTGACAGTGGGATTTGTTTTTTGCGCCTCTGTCGGTCCCGTCTCGCCCACCGGAGGTGACCTGTTGGGTGTGTGAATCCTGTTTCTTTGTGATTAGTTTCTGGTTGTTTCATGGGCGATGTGATTATTGTTTTTCTTGTTATTGGAATAAGGCACTTGAGAGGTTTTTGGTTTTCACGGGAGCTCGGAGGAGACCAGGGCGAGGCCGGAGCTCTGGCGGAGGGGAGGTCCGGTGTGGACGGCCTTGGGACAGTCGGGTGTCAGCACCCGTCCATTCTCTCCGACGCTGCCTGTGATGGACAGACGGGCCTTGTTCCTCATGGCTTCTGTAAATGTTAGCTGAGGAGAAAAATAAAGAGACAGGTTTGTGTACAGAGCAAGTGAAAATAAGAGAAATTGTATGGTTGCAGACTGGAGTTTTAGGATCTGTTCTTGTCAGTCGTGTTTTGAAGTTATCCTCAATCAAAACACCTGACAAAGCTTTCTATAAAGCAGAATGTTTCTTCCGAAAGAGGAATAATTTTAAATACATACATACTTCAAGTTATTAAAGTGCTTTCATGACATCCAAAAATGTTTTGGGATTCAGTTGAGGTTTTAGGATGAAAACATCCCAACATCCTCCAGTGAACAAACTAATATTAACTGTAAATATATGAAACTCTGACCATCATCAGACATAGTCATCAAAGAAATAGCTGAGATCTGGGAGATATAAAACAAAGCCAGAAACATAAACAGAACTCCAAAACTCACAAAAAAAAACAAAAAACAACAACCCAAAAATACCCCCTCCAAAACTCCAGTTTGCTTCAACATGATCTGAAAACACAACAGGAAGAACGGCCTCACGATACAGTACAGATGTACAGTTAAATATATACAGTATATATATATAATAGTGTAGCAGAAAACACCTTTGATAGCCATTCACTACAGAATCAAGCCAGCCCCATACTACATGAAAATCCATCAGCGACAGAATTATTACACAGTGAGTGATAGTTGCAGGCAGTAGGACAGGGAAGCTGACTAAGCAACAGTCAAGCTAATGAAGAGTTGGTGCTGAAGTGCTGATGGGGGACACATAACCACGTTGGACAGATATACACCGAGCGTGAAAAGATATCTGAAAGTCTAATGTCAAGCACCTCGGGGAAATATCCGGAGAAAACAGCTCACATCAATAAAATCAGCTCAGCTCGAGGGACACTTCACTTATGTTTACTTTAGCCTTACAATGTAGTGTTTAAACATGGCTTTATTATATAGGGCTTCCTGTGTGCTCAGGGCTGGTTTCTCATTAAATGTGTCCTCTGGCTGTACATTGATGGTCTATTGTAACTGACAGACTTGAGACAGTAATATCCCTGAGCTACAACATGTACTGTTCAGGTTTAAGAGTGTTTGTGCGAGTGAAGAACTTTTGATGGTTTGCTGTGAGAAAACCCTGAAGCTTCAGAGGGTCAGACTAGAGATTAGAGGGACGAATGTACTGCAGTTTGACGAAATGTCCTCACACAGTGTAGACGTGTGTGTACAAGTAAGACATTGGTCCTCATTTAACAGGCCTTTCCTATCCGTTAGTTCGCTAGGAGTCTGAGTCTGAACAGTATCACATTTAAGAGCATTGAGTTAACTCCAAGATGGTTTTTATGATTTCTATGCCAATAAAGTTACTTAATCTTACTTCATTTGTTTGAACATCTTTATTCTCACATTTTGACCTCATGAACTCTAAAACAGTTTCTAATCAAATAATAGATTTTAATAAGGGTGGTCAATCACTACATTTATGATGCATTTTCAACATTTTTGAATTCCTTTGAATACCAGACACGAATATTATCTTCTCACCGAGTTCAGAGTGAGTAACACATTTTTGATTTTGGCAGCAAAATAGGTCACACGGTATGTTCGCTTGATAAATGAGGGCCAACGTCTGCAGCCACACAAGCTGCGAAGCAGTAGAGGCGACGTCATGTCTGAGAATGACTCATCGCTTCCTGTCACATTGAGAAAAAGCTCCAACGCAGACCAGGACGTCACATGACCACATAGTGAGCAGATAAAGTCGGGCTCAGACTACAGGAGTTTTAAAATCCTTATCGATTTTTGAAATCGGGACGCATCACACGCAGCAGGAGAAACTTCACAGATGTTCTTTTCCCTAATCTCAAACATGCACACACTGTAGGATATTATTAAGAAGATCGTGCCAGAGGGAGCAATGCATCACCTGACGTGACCTCAGGTGATCTCATGGGGAAGCAGATGCAAACAAAATGGAGGCTGATGCGCAACAAAAGCAGAAGGCTAACCTAGTCTGGATGAAAAAATGGTTGGAGAGAAACTAGTTAACACAGGTTGAAAGAACTGAAGGTGGGATTTTAATAACTGTCAATAGTAGTATGCTAGATAATATTAGCCTGAGGTGCTACAATGTCTCCTGCAGGATGATTAATGTTCTCTTATATTTCATTGCTGTTGAGGTCCTGATCGGAAAGAACAGACAAAATCATACAGTTTTTAACTCCTAAATATCAAACATGGCTGTAAATATTGGGGCGCTGTGAGCAGTTCGGGAGGTTTCAGACTGTAAACCCCTTATGTTACCAGATAATCTGGTCCTATGTCCGGAAGGAGTGAATCTGAGATAAATCGGCCCAAAACTCCTGTAGTCTGAGCCTGGCTTAAGACAGAGAAGTAAGAAGCATTTTGCCACTGGTCACGACAGTCACTCAGCATGGCAAAGCTAGCACGGGGATATGAGAGGTTTCACTTACAGTCTCTGAACAGGAAGCTAGTGAGGGGGGACCTTCTAGGAAAAACCCAACTACATTTTATCAGCTTCCCCATCGCTGCCATACCCATTGAAACCCTCACTATACTCTGCTAAGTTGGGGATGCTGGTGCTGGGCCTCGGACTCTGGCTTTGGTTTTGGCTAGGCTCGGGGCTATTGTGGGGGCTGCCTGTGCGGCAGGGGTAGCAGTGGTGTTGGGGATGGTGGTAATGGGGGTGTTGGGGGTGTTGGGACTGGGCCTCCACCTTCATTCTCTTGGCCTCGTTGCGCGACTTGTAGCAGAATTCAATGAGGGCCACCAGCATGGCCAGGCCCAGGCCCCCGACGAGGATGTAGAAGACCCCCGCCACGTTGCTCAGACTGAGGGCCTGGGACGACTTGTCCTGTAGCCGGCGGGGAGAGGAACAAAAACACAAAAGTCAGCGCTAGTTTTAGCAGAGGGAGCAGTTAGTACATACATTTATACACAAATATGACAACATGGAAATATCTCACATCAACTTCACATCATGCACACACACAAACACACAACTGATCACTCTCACACAACACTTATCATTTATCACTACTCTACCTCTATCGAGAATTCAGTTATTGCTCTGCATTAAAGGGTCACTTCAACCACATTACAAAAAAGCATATTTTCTCACTTACGCCCAGTGCTGCGGGACATGCAGATAGTTTTGATTTTATTTGCACAGGATTTGAAATATGCACCTTTGAGGTTTGTACCTCCACTCCAATAAAATGGAGGTGAATGAAATTTCAGTTGTGGTACTCATCAACTTTTCTTTCCATAAACAATGGCCTCCTTAGTTTGTATAATCCACAGAGCACACTGTGGACAGTTTCCATCTAAAGGTACCTTTTGCCCAGCTGTTTATCTCAAGGAACCCACTCCTAATAATGGTAGTGGATGGAAATGTGCACGCATTCTTTTTATTTTGCTTGCAACTGATTACATCAACTCACATCATCCATCTGCATTATGTTTTGAAAATACAATTAATAAAAAACTTTTGCCATAGTGCTGACATGCAAGTCCTATAAACTTATGTTTTGATTTGCCATCATTGTCATGGTTTGTGTGTGTCTTTTTTCTAAACTTCAATCAAAAATTCCATTTGCATAATTTTGTGCCTGTCTTTGACTGGTTGGTTTCTAGTTTTGGATCATAGCAGCGGGCACACTGTGAATTTTTAGGGTCTTTAGTCGTCAAAGCTCCACATTAGCTGTTGGTGGACGTGTCTCACAGAGCGATTGTGGACCAACGATTTCACTGTGTTTCTCTCACGATTGTCAGCTTTTGTCTCGGAAAGCTCAAACTTGCACAGAAACCACTTCCTGCTGTAGAGACGGCGCCTGTGAAAACTGCTGACAGCATGTTCTGTGGATTATCTAATGCAACAAGGACATCGTCCCCAATAAGGAGATGCTGATGATGATATTCAAAAATGCAATTAAAATTATCTGCATGGCTACATATAACTGGAGGTAAGTGAGAAAATATGTTTTTGTAATCTGGATGAACTAGCCCTTTAATTTCCCTCCATATTTCGACATGCTTGCCTGTCTCAGCTCTGACATTCACCTTTCAACCCCCTTTTATTCAAATGTATGCAGCTGATCTCTCTGAGCTCTGACTCTTGCTCCTTCATGCCATTTATCTCCCTCCGATAAATCACCTGTGTCCTTAAGGGGCATTCAACTTATTACCTCGACACAAACGACTGCCTGTCATGCATAGTCTCATCTGCATGTGATGGTGTGTGTGTCCTGCACTTAAGGATCTGATTACAAGGACATGACTGATGTGGGAGGTTCATGCTGCTTTATTTATTTAAAACGTGGCAGCTCGCTCTGTGCGCCAGTGAATCAACAACGTGGATCAGGCTCAAGTGTGCAACTACAGCTGAGGCTTACAGCCGTACTGACATCTAGCGTGACATACAGTAATGTCTCAACATGCCCTGGGACCATCGTAGGTGTCAACCAATGTGAGTGTGATCCTTCATCTGCAATTGCAACACATAGCTTAGCTGCGGTAAAACTGTTAGCGCTGTGCCATGCCTTGTTTCTGTCATGCTGTATCCCTCAGGCTATGCCTTAAGTCTCTACCTGCATGTCTGTCACTTGCTGTTTCTCAGAGTTTTATGTGTGTGCGTCATATCAGCCAGCCTGCTGTAATAACAGAACAGTACTGCCAGCGTTATGAAAGTGTGCATAGAGACAAAGAGAGGAGGGGAGGCTCCCGGGCTGGTGGAGACTGACCTTACTTCCCGAGTCCTTGGGTCCACACTCCCCTTTATCGTACCACCATTTGTTTTTCAGTTTGTCTAAGACTCCTGCTTCACTCAGTTTCAATACGGCAAGGTTTACAGGCGTTCTTCAAATCACGGGGGGCGGGGAAGGGTGGGGTGGGGAAAATAACATAAATAACATCATAGGACATGTTATTTTATGTTATTCAATCAGAAGAAGCCCAACAAGAGCAGCTCAGTACTCTTCACAAAGTGACGAAGCCGGGAAGGGGCCCCACTTCAGCTACATGTCTCTTTGCATCGTTGGTCAAGATACTCGTTTGCAGGTTTATGGGGAGATATTAAGGGGAGGGGGGCAGAGCTAACAGACATATATACGTGGGGCCCCGGCTGCATCGCTTTTCTGGAACGGGCACATACTGCCGGGACCTTTCTTACACAAGCACAGAGGCTAGTACTGTCAACCCAAAACTATTGGACTCAGATAATATACTTTATAATTAGTATAAGCTTGAACACCCAATATAGGGCTTGTGTCTAACTCACATATATAAAGCAAGGTGCTAATGATACTTATAGCACTTTCAAATAGTTTAACCTTTCCAATCTACATGTGTAGTACAGCGAATATTTTTGCTTCGACAGTACTCGCTCTCCTCTCGTTTCCTCCTCAGCTGTGTAACTGCGATGATCGACCCGGCAGATGCGCCTGTTACCAACAAAACACATTTGTCTTTTACCCGCATCAAGGTCACATGGGCATAGCGACATAGCGGCTAACCTTCTCGCCACCGCCTCCGCTGCCACACTCTCCTTTGTCGTACCACCACTTGTTTTTCAATTTGTCCAACAGGCCTTGCTCATTGAGTTTTAACACTGCCAGGTTAACTGCACTTCTTGAAAACGATAAAACATATTTGGTGAGAGGGGGTGAGTATGCTGTCCAATTTGAGAGGGAAGGAAAAGAGGGGGGAGGGGGAGGGAGGAGTAGCAGTAAGAGAGGGACAAGGGTGGAAAAGTGCATTAATGCTCTAAATGGTTACATCCCAGAACCCAACACACACTGAACACAAATCTCTCCCCTTTGAGGTAAAAAAATTACACAATGTTAAGGTTATAGAAAATTAGTGGTAACCTGATGCATAAGGCCAATACTTAGATTAGACAGAAGTTAATGTAGTTGATTTTCATGCTGCAAAATTGATGATTTATTTTTAGGTGTGTTGCCATCATGTGCATATTTAAAACCTTTTGCCATTTTGTCAAACAAATCAGCTCAAAATGAAAAAGTTAACTGGACAGTTATAAACCAACTCACAGCATTAGTATATGCTAGATAGCTATAACTGATAGGCCAAAAAAATCCACAGTCAGCTAGAAACCAAAAGCATGTTTTTGTTTACTTTGTTTAAAAAATCACCAAGAATTTTGAGCGTTAAATCTGCCCCCATTATGATCGTAAACTTGCTGCGTGCTTTGCTAGATTGGAGACCTTGACTGTAGATGTTGCAACACTTATTAAAGTGAGCAGGACGTTGTGAACAGTCAGCTAACGCTATTGATTTAAAGCAGTGGTTCCCAACTGGTTATTTCAGTCCAGAACTGAAATATCTAAACAAATATTGCTCTTCTGGACGTGAAAAACTTTTCAAATGAGTGAAGCAGAGAGCATCAGTCTTTTGTTTGAACTGCTGGAAACAACAATGTGTTGGTAGGATCACAAGCTGAAAAGGTGGGGAACCACTGGTTATAGGCAGCAAATACACATAATGTAAGTGTCTTATAATGTTTTTCTTCCCTAACAGGAATAAAACAAGGGAAGCACAATGTGTCAATAAGTAAGACTTTGGGATTTTTTTTGTCCGATTTAAACATTAAATATTCACACAATATGTTTTCAATCAGCGCCGTCAGTCCCAAAATATCGCCATCAGCCAGCACTTTGAGAAACAGACACCTCTAAATAATTTGGACCTGCTTTACACGTGTATATAATGTATGTATGTCAGCCAATTCAGAGCTCATGGGATTTCTGAGCATTAAGCTGTTCTGGAAAATCGTGATTGACTTGCATAAAATGTCTATGAAAAGCTGTTTAAAATAAGTGTGCATTTAAATTTCATGGCTTCTTTTGAAGGCTGCTGTGGTGATGTGCGACGATAATGTAGAGAGAGAGATTTGCCTCAGCGTGCGTTTTGATCCTTTTAATTTATCTGCATCATTATGAAAAATAAAAACAGTCAGAAATGGAGATGGATTCGAAACACAAAGCAACACAGCTAATATTTCAGTTTTAGCTGATGATGTTGTTGTTTGAGGAGCCATGTGAAATAACAGCCTTGAGCAACAATGATGCCTGCTCTTCATGTTGCTGGTGTGTTTCCTGGCTGATATCCGGACAAGTGACTGACAGAAGATGATAATCCCCAAAATAACAAGATGGAGGTCTGGAGGAGGGGACTACCGTGATCTGTCAGGGACTCTTCCTGGTCAAAGCAGTGGCTGAAAACTGGCACCAGCCTGGCTGCAAAACAAACCAGTGGCTGCTCTGCTCGACTTCAGGCTTCTCTGGCAGAGGAATTTACAGAAAACAGCTAACAGGGTTTGATTTACTGGCTGTGAGGAGTTGGTTGCTTTGGAACAAATTACCTTGCTGGCACCTATTCACGAAGAAAAAAAAACACTTAATGCTTGTATTGCTTTCAATGCACTCTCTAAATACGTATGATCAATGATAGCAATGCTCCAATATTATGTTTAAACAAGTGGAGTCTCTCTTAAAAAAGTGCTCTTCCTGTAACAATATTCTCATACCTCCACAGAAACAAATGAAAGCCCAAGCAATCATGAAGCTGTTCTCCACTGGTTTGCAGACGTGTGCACACATACACACACCTGTGAAGTTTTGCCTCTAGTATATTTATCCATTCCCTTCAGTGAGACCTTGCCGTCGGGCTTTGATCAATGAGTGTGCGGTTTGAAAGTGCAACTCCCCACAGTAATGACACTGTATTCTCTGGCAGGTCTGTAAATTCCACCATGTGCGGGAGGCAGTGACAGAGTCTGGCAGAGTTACCCAGGGCTGAGCATTCAAATGGCTCCCAAAACACCATTTCAGTCACTTAGTTGAAAAGAAAGAATCAGCCAACCGTGAAGGGAAGTTGAAGTAGCATTAGCAAAATATATCTCTTCTAATTACATCTGTATATAAAAATGCAGATTATCTAAAACAGCATTTTCTAAATAAGACATTTTCAGATGAGTTTCCTGGAGCATGCCATTCCAACATGTCCGCCCAAACAGCAAGCACGAGCACAAAGATTTACCTGGCGTGGAGAGCTGTAAAGAAAAAGAAGCAAATAACCACCCCTGCTTCATCACGATGACCCCAACATGCATGCAACAAACACAGATGTCAAAAAGCCGCTACTTCTGCCCTAGAACAACACATCAAATGCCCCACCCACCCACACCAAGCAGTGGAGACAGATAGTGATAGAAAAGGCGGCACACCAGGGAAGGTGGAATACCATAACAACACGTAAAACATATTGTTACACTATTCCACCCACCTTAACTGTGAACCCTTGGGTGTAGCTACTCCGTAGCCTTTGGAGTCCAAGTTGCCTCCCACTTTCATTGTGTCGCATGGCTTGCGCTGCTCTGTGTATTCGTTCATGGTGGACTCCAACAGGAAGGCGTATTTCCCTTTGGACTTGCGGACCCGCGCCACGCCCTCGGCCGTGGTCTTGGTGAAGACTGTGGGCTCAGCCGACTTCATGTATCCCCACATCTTCTCGTAGACGGCGATTTTTGACCGCTGTGGGGTTTTGAGGGGGGTTGGAGGTTCAAAGGTAGACGTGGTGTGAGAGATTGGGAAGATGGAGAAAGCATATCCGCATACAACACCAGGTAGAGGAAACATCGAGTATCAGTAGAAATGTAGGTATTACTGGTTACCAGATTCAAAGCATTTTATAATAAAGAAAAATATGTGTATTTGTTATCGTATGAATTACCTGAAAAACAATATTCTACATGATGGATCTTCTCAGCCTGAAAAGCTCAATCGATCCAAATTATATAAACAATTCTTCTCACGCATTGAGGGATCTAGTTATAGAGTTCTACTCTGTACATCCACATCCAACGTCTTAATACTTGCATGTGGTACAAACTTCCGTCACATGGAAAAATATTGTTGTAAATGTTAGGAGATCAGCCTTTTCTCTGGTGTGTAAAAGATGTGAGCATGCATGGGTTCCCCTACCTGTCTGAGAGCAGACCGTTAACACCAGTAACACCAACTCACCCTGAAGAACTCTTTGGTCGAGCCTGAGTCCAACGTGCCGTAGGCGATGTCCGTCTGCTTGGCCAGATCTTCTGCGCTCTCAATGGGGGAAACCATCCTCTCCACAGTGAGGAAGGCAGCCAGGTTGGCCGTGTAGGATGAGATGATGATGAGGGTGAAGAACCACCATACTCCTCCTACGATTCGACCGGATAACGATCTTGGAGAGAATAATGAAGGAGGGGAGGAGAACGGAAGAGGAAGAATATTGCGGGGACAGTTTGGGAGGATTAGAAGAAAGAACGGGAACATAAAGGATAAAGGATAAAAATAAGGAGAACGAATGGAGGGAATTGGCAGAAAGGAGATATTGGAGCAGTGTAGGAGGTAACATAAAGGTAAGAAGGAGAGGAGGGTAAGATAGAAAGACACAGAAAACAGTCAGTCAGTGTTTGAAAATACAGTGAGAGAGCAGACAGTTGAAGGGAATGAGATATGACTGTGTAAGGCATGGAGAGACTGGCCACCACTGTGGACACCACAAGGTGGAGCTCTGACAACACTCAAACCTGCCAGAGCTGTATTTACCCCTCATTAGTGCAGATTGCCTCATAAAAAAATCCCACATGCTCGTGTTGACCGGCTCCGATAAAGCAAAGGTTGTCTACTCCTGCCCCCTCCTTCCCCACCTCCCCCTCTTTTTTGTTTATTGGCAGGATGAAAAGAGCTGCAGGTCCCCTGGCCGGCGTCGCGGCGGCACTGTTCTTTTCTTGTTTGTTCGCTCAGGGGAGACAGATAGCCCGCTGCTCAGGAGCAGCAGAAGGTCGTGAGGAGAATCTTAAACCATAAATGCTGCATTGAGGAGAACAAACAAGATCTCCCCTCGGTGCAAATCAAACAGCGGAGGATACAAAACCCTCAGGCCTCCTTGTCAGATGGAGAGAGAGAGATGGGGGTATGAGAAGGGGAGGAGAGAGGCATCTGCAACAGTCAGTGTTTTCTTGGCTGGTATTTCCACTGTGTCTTATTGCAATCTGACTGTGGTCAATTGTCCCCAATATACACAGGCTACTTTGTTCTCAGTGTCCTGTAATCTCAATGCAAGTTTGCAAAAAAGGTGGCAGCATCCGTTTCCTAACCACATACAACCCAATGCTACGACCCAACGCTCCAACATGTGACTTTATCATTGCTAAAGAATCTTTTGAAGAAACATTTGAGGCACTTTATTTGATCAAATCTGAGGGCACAGCCAGAACCCTGTCACTCTGACCACAGAATCGGTGAGGAAACCTCAGTTTTCTCGCTCTGTGCCGATGAAAGTGCCTGTAGCGGCTAAGGCGACTTCCAATAGAGAGAAGTGCTGCAGCAGAGCATGTCTGCTTCCACACACGCAGGAAGCTTTGCCCATGAAATAGACTTACTTGACGTATTAGCTCTGGATTTGAATACAAATGACTTCCCTCTCTTTTTTCTCCCCACACTCCATTTTCCCTCTCCTTGAGACGATTGAGTATTTCTGCGGCTTTTGAGCACAGAGAATTTAACTGTAAAATAATGACTGAAAGGGGTGGAGGGTGTGCAGGATAAGATGCATGGATGAGTTCTGTCCTCTGTCTTCTCTCTGCTGCTCTGTTTCCTCTCCCCACCTGCCAAAATCCCTTCATTCTCCCTATCAGACCGACTCCATCTTTCCCTTTCTTGCTCTTTTCTATGCCAGCAGCAGCGGATTGTGGGAGTGTAATAATGGGACCAGAGGAGGAGTGTCTCTTTGCCATCCCTCCAACCCTCTGTGCTGTGTGTTTGCTGGCTGATACCACTGACTTTGATCCACAGTGACACACTGCTGTGTCTTGATGGGCCTGCAGTAAACAGAGGGGACGGGGGAAGGGGGGGGTGAGAGAAGCTTAGCGCCGGGAGTTTGGGTAATTTTCAGGCCACGTCAGTGATTTCAGTGTTTGCATTTTTCTCTGCACCATGCTAATGGAGTCTACATTATACAGTGTATTATAATAATAAAGGTTGGACTCATTAGACCTTTATAGTAAATATAATTCATTTTCATCCACTTGTCATAAGATGTGTGAAAGATTTTATTTGTGATTATCATTTGACAGAGTTTATTTTTAACATCCAGTGTCTGAGGTTGTTTATAGATGTCAAATAGGTTGTATGTTGTAAAGAGCTGATACAACAATCAGCTTCAGCTTCAGTCTGCATCGTTTCAGTCTGTAGGAAATGTTTATGGTATGATGTGTTGCTTTCTTTCTTTTGTGTAATTACCTAGACAGACTGAAATGTTTATGTCAAAATTTCACCTACATGTGTGTTTTAAAATGTGTTTTTTTCCTAGTGTGTCATATTCAACATTTGTTTCAGTTTATATTGTGTTTTAGTGGTAGATGCAGTATTGCAAAACAAATTCACATTTACTAAAATGACCACAAACTAATTGCCACACGTTGAACCTGAAGCCATTTGCCTCCTGAGGGTCTGGGTAAAGTCATCTGATTTCTTTGGTTTGTAATCCAGCTTTGCCCAAAACCACCATGATTTTCACTTTGCAGTCTTATGTGCTGACTGCAAATGAAGCAGTTTCTGTGTCTCCTGTAGCCTTTGGGCAACTACACTGAAAACTTGTCCATCAAAAAACCTCAAATATTGATATTAAGGAGAGACGTTTGTGAGCACAAGAGATGTCAAAGTCGGTGTTTTTAGCTCCGAGCATTATGACGACTGTTGAATCATTTTCTTTTCTAGTAATACATGAGCCTCTCCATGTGTGGTCATTACAAGTGTTTTTGTGCAATTTGAAGCTCAGCCAAAAAAAAAAAAAAAATCGAACTGTTCCACTGCAGTTGGATATTGCGAACGTTGTTGTAAACGTTGGGGAGAACTTGACTGTAATGATGTACGAGCTCAGTTTTCCCACGAGTGGAGGAAACAAGAAAACCAGACAGGGGAAGTATTAGAAGAAATAAAGTGGAAACAAAACAGAAATTGGCTCCAGTGTTGGGGGAATGGGATTCTTCACAGCAGTCCAGGAAGCCTCGGGGTATAAAGAAGACTAAATGTAGAAAAAAAGGGAGAATAATTTCTGCAATTATACAGCAATTAGTCAGCACTTTTCCCCCCACTGGTTAACTCGCTTAGGTTAAATTAATTTGTATTTCTTAAATGGGATAGAAGAGATCTAAAGAGGCTGGCATGTTGGCTAGGTGGCATTTCTGCACTCATCTGCAATAATTTATGTAATTAATCTGCATATGTAAATGAAGTGAACAAAAGAGAAAGTTATTATCGTACAGATACACTAAATTCTCTAATGTGTTGTTCAGTCCTGCAGAACTGGATATAAAATGGTCTTAAAGTTTCCACATACACTGAACATGACTGATGAATTATGGGAAAATGTGTAAAAATGATTTTGTTTTCTCAATCTGAAACCACTAAATGTGGCATGAAAGGGAAAATAATGTTATGGAAAATGTAAAGATAAAGAGAAACATTGAGGATGAGTAAATCTCATTTTAGGAATAAAATACAATACAGATAGTCTCCAAACCGTCTGTCATCCTGTGATGTGATGTAGCAAACTTAAATGTCCCACTTCGCTCTCTTATTTCCTTTGATGTGAGAGAAAAACTGAATTAAAAAGCTGCTGTCAGAGACGATTTGGTGCAGAGTGTGTGTAGGTATTTTCACAGGATTTTAGGAATGTTTGTGGGACCGATAAGGAGAAATGGGGCTGTGGAAGAAAACATGAAGTGGAGGAGGTGATGAAGGGAAAGATGTGGGGAGAGAGAGAGAGAGAGAGAGAGAGAGAGGTCTGACCTTGAGCAGAGCCTAAATAAATGAAGAGGTGCTAGTTCTCCCAGGGTGATACCTGGGGCGAGACCACAATTTTGACTTATTCATAGCAGACAAACTGTCACTTCAGATCCCTCCCGCTGCTCCTACTTCCATTTTCCATCCCCAGCTTCTCTCTCCACCTCTGCTGCAGCTGTGATATAAGATTTTAATCTGTGTGTTAATGTAAACTCTTAAAGCCTGTATTCAAATAACAACCAGCACATACATATTGGTTTGGTGCAAATCAGACGTTGAGGTGGATTTACCTAAAGTCCAATGAGTTCATTTTTACAGTTCATTGTCAACTACTTGCAAGTCTCCTTCAGGTCTTCCCCTTTTTTTCTTGGGAAAATTGCAGCTTGATCTTTTAGTTCCTGAACCTCTTTAATCATATTGTCCAACCTTTTGTGAGAAGAATGAACCAAGATTTGGACGGTGGTTAACGCTGCCCCACGTAGTTCCAGCTGGGACTGGAAGCAGGGTCGATATAATCAAAAAGAAGCAGCCCATGACTGGTCCATGGTCTCAGCATCAGCGACTAACCACGTCACGGTCTGCGTTCAAGCTGTTAACCTGCTTAGCTTGAAGCGCTAAATAAGATCCCAGGACATAAAGTTGCGGGTCCCAGCAATGCAGGCGAACCACGTCATGGGATCAGAAATCAACTGGACGATTATCAAACAGAAATACTTTCCACACAGCCTTTTAAAATCAAACAAAAATGGCTCAGCTCGGAGCATGTGCCCAGAGAAAAGGTTGAACTGAGGCTACACAAATAAGAATTCCAATGCTAACTGATGTTTGTGTATGATGAAAGCCACCTACTTAACAATTGCCACCACAGCATCAGAGCAGAAAACACTAAATTGACTCTTGACTTTGAAGCTATAGCCCATTATTGTACATGCAGATGCAATCAGAGCCTCCGGCAAAGCCCATGATTTGAAAGCGGAGTGCGACAATTCAACCGAGTGTAACGAAGGACAAGCACTGCTGACATAAGCAGTAAGCGATGCGGCAGAACAGCAGTGTGTCAGCTGGATAACAAAGCTAATTGGCATTGAATTAATAGAATAATGGGGATCTCGCTGATAGACCACTTGAAAGTCATTTCTCCTTTTCAAACGCGTGCTTTTGTTGGCCTAAATCCACGACTCAAATTAAAAGTTACGCTTCATCTGTAGCCATCAGGAAATTTGCCATCAGTATGCACGCACTCCGAGCTAATCAGGACTAATCAAGCCAATCGCTGCATTCTCATTAGCTCGCCAGAGACGTGGCAACTGTGACTCAGCAGAAGAGACAAAGATAATCCATCTGAAGCAATGAGATGGAAGTGACTGACAACACCTGGAACAGCCATGACCAATTACACCGTCATGCAGCGGCTGCCTTCATATTTGTATTGATACTTTCCGACTTGTGATGCAGTGACTTCCTGCAGTCTCAGGAGAAAATACCAGAATAACTTAAGTTCCATTCATCTGGGATTTGTAGTCAATTAGAAAGACCATCAAGTCACCCTCCCCTCTTCTCCCCTTTCCACAGAGACATTATCATTGGAGACCAGGATATTAATCACTGAATTAATTATTATGGGCTGCCTTGAGGGAGCAGAAGGGGGTATTAACCCTTATTAAGAGAGAGAGAGGATGTGCTATTTCAACCTTTTCCTGTTGGAGCTGTGTCATGAAAAAAGCTGTATGAAGAAAGGTAGAATTACTCTTCTGTACGAGGACAGAGTCACATGGAGGAGCCACAAATAGAAAACTTGAAACAGGAGGAAAATTTCCAAGTTTCCAATGGTGGAAGAATTATTCCAATAATTTACTAAATAAAAGGAGCAAGAAAAAAAATCCATTACAAGTAACAATCTAAAAAGTAGCAAAGTATTTGCAATGCAGAGTGGCTACTGTCAGTACAAAAATCATTGGGTCATTACTATTGATGTATTAAAATATGTGATACTTTAGCATTGAAGTTCATCAAATCAGTAGTTCAATCTGTAACAATAGATTATATTTTATAAACTCTTCAAATGTTTTGCATCCAAAATCTTAGTTTAAAAATAACTAGGAACTGTAGTAAACTGTACTTTCTAAAATGCAGTGAGGTGGAAGTATAAAGTAGCATGAAATACTCAAGTACAAGTAAATGATCTAAGAGAATTTGTTAAAATCTTCTCTTTAATCTTGGCTAATCATTTTGCGAATGAGACGCCTCCTTAAGTTAGAAATATTATTTGATTTGATTATGATGAAACCACAAAAAGTGTAAACCTACTCATGAACAGGTTAGAAAGAACAATTTCTGCCAGGTTTGTGCAGTTAAGAGTGTTTTTGGTTTAACTGACTTGAAACACTCATATGAGCAACATTAGGATAAGAATGCAGAAACATTCTTGCATGATGTCACCAAAACCTTCACAACAAACTACCTCCTGTACGAAACCTAAACCTACAAAACCCCTGCTCATATAAAGAACCCTACACTGCAAACTATGTGCACAGCTCTTATGTAATCCCAAAACTTTCGGAGACTGTGCTGCATGCAGACTGAGTTTCCATCGTCCAGCCGGCTCGCGACTGTAACACACGACTGAGCACCGCACCCCTCGGCCCAAATTCGCCCCATTCACCTCTGGCCTTGTCACTCCCTCCACGCCGTCTAATCTCCCCTGTGTGAAGGGATTTGCATGTTGCCCTGTCAGGCTAAACTGGAGTGGAAGCGCTCCTGAGCTCTGGGGCTCTGTGCTGATGGATTGGGAGAGGCCCGTGGGATTAGCGGTGACAGGTGGAATGCAGCGGGGACCACAGCCAGAGACAGAGAGGGCTGAAATGTAGACTTTTCATTCTGACGCCGACATTGTTGCGCGGCTCTTAAGTCCTTATCTGCGGTACACAGGCGGAGATGTGGTGGGCAGGGGTGGTTATGGTGGTGGGTGGGGGGGGTGGTCTGCACACATGTGAACAAAGCGAGTGGACTCCTTAAATGAGTGGCCTTAATCACAGCCACAGGCCGACTATAGTGTCCTCTATAGGTTGCTTACGTGAGGTGGGGCTACAATGTACCTCGGGATCCTCCATCTTGTGTGTGTCTCCTCTGCCTTGGGGGGGGGCTGAAAGATACAGGCTGGTTTGGTCCTCCTTTCATCTCCTAAAATCTTACCAACTCTATTACAGTGCAAGATCCATAAGGGCTTAAAGCAGATAAAAGAAGTGTTATATGAAAGACTTAAAATAACTATAGGAGCCATTTTAGCTGCATCTTAAAATAACCCAAAAAACCCATCTGCTGGAACTTTAAGCTTTGGCGAAGCAAACAGCTAAGACAGGCTTTACAGGAAACCATTAAGAATTACAGGCTTTACTGGTCTATAGGTTTTACCATGACAGTAGACGTCAGCAGAGAGGGTGTGTGATGACGGACAGGAAGCCTGATCTTTGATTGAAAAACAAAGACGACCAGCCCTTAAAGAAGCTGGAGAGGAACACAGCCAGACAGTTCACTGGACAAGCCCCAGTTTCTCCACCCTTCCACCAAAGTACGCCAGGCTTACTAGACACCAGCCGGCTGGTCTGGAGCCAAGGGGATGCTGGAGTTTGAGTCTCGTAATTTGGACAAAGGGAAGAGAAGTCACAGACACGGCAAAAGACGACACCTGGACAGTGTGTTCTCGGTGAATCACACAATGGAGCAGACAGTGGGTCCACAAAACCGTGGTCGCTAATGTAACCGGAGCCCAAATACATGGACGCACGAGTGCGAAGCCACAACTGGCGAAAGCTGACAGACACGGAGACAACCTAATTCCCCTCACGAGCAGACAACACAGTGTATGCAAGTCAGACAGTGAAGAACAATATGGCTGGAGAGGAGAAGGAGAGAGACAAGAAATCAATACCAGCGGAGACAAACACTCTCTCGTTCTCCGTCTCTCACACAAACACACTACAAATACTCACAACAAGTGTGACGCCGCTGCGCACACACACAAACACACACACACACACAGGATGAGCAGCAGAGACTGTAGTGCAAGACATGAGACGGCAGCAAACAACACAAAACACAGTACTTTATACTTAATGCCTCTATATGATGCTTTTTGAACTGCAGTCTCCATGCAAATTACCACTGATATACAGCAGGTTATGTTCAATACATAATACAAATAGACTATAATGTAAAGATGACACTTATTGTATCATCAGTGGCAGATGAAAACCTCATATTTTTTCTATCAATATGTGAGAAATAGATTTTAGTGTTGTTCAAGTTTGCAGTCATAGTTCAGCACTTTGGAAAAAATTTCTTCACGAGTGAGATGAAAAGCGAGATATCGATCTCAAGTCTGTGGGTTGAATCAGATTATGTTTAGCTTAGTTTAACATAATGACAGGAAACAAGTATTCTTTAAACCATTGAGCCTTTCTGTTTTCATCTGTAGGGCATAATCTTATGAATCACACAAACTTACATAATTCACGTTAAAGCAACATTTCAGTTATCTTTACTAAATTATTAATAAATTATGAGGTTTTCATGTCACTAAAGTAATCTACTATAGACAGTAAATTAAATAATATAGTCGTCTTACAGATTAAACTATTGAGTGGTTACAGTGGAAACAAACATATATACTTTATATAATATATACATATATACTATATATATAAATCAAAATCATAATTCAGGTGGATTGTTGTTGAGGGCCAATAATAATCCACCTTTTTTCCAAGTATTTCTATTGCTAATGATGAAGCTGCAGCTTGAGTGTGAACATCAGGTGTGACTCAAGCTAAGGACACAGGACACACCTGTCAGGAGTGGGAAAATATTAATATCACAGCTATAATAACTATCAGCTGCAGATTATTTTCCATCTCCTGTTGCACACATGAGCAGAATCTGTAAACAAGCGACTCTCGGTTTTTACTGCCAATGACAATTAAACATGATTATCAACATCAGGACGGAACAGGATGCTGATTTAATTACTTTTCTTCCTTTTCTCTGTCGCTGATTATCACAGGAGGGTGACAAGACTTGTCCACTTTTAGTTTGTGTCAATCAAATGTCACTGTCTGAAATAATGATGAAGGTCTTAAGTGGATTGGCAGGCGAGGGATTTAAGGCCTCATCCAGACGACACAATCCAATCGGACGTGATGGCACATAGTGATTATAACCAGCCTAAAAGTCGTGTAATGTGTCCCCAGCCTGAGGACAAGAAAGCTAATAATGTATCTGAGAGACTTTGTTGCAAACATCCATTAACTGCTGTAGCTTTTTGAGCTGAAGCTCTCTGACAGGTGAATAAAAGTGTGTCTTACCTGGGGGAGATGTCACAGCCCTGTTGCATGAAGGCGCCCAGGGAGAACCAGAGGGAGTTGAAGATACCAAACTCGTTGGGGGGCTGGTCGCTTGGCGGACCGTCGGTGCCCTCTTCGGGCTCCTCGGTGTGCCATTCGTACGGGCTGAAGCGGCTGACCAGGAAGAGCACCACGCTCACGCCGATATAGGCGAACACGATGCACATCCAGATCTCGTAGGCCAACGGGTCCAGGAAGGAGAACACCCCTGGTTTGGATTTTTGGGGTTTCTTGATCATGATGGAAATGCCCAGCGACATGAAGGGCTTGGAGAAGTCGATCACCTCCTCCCGGACCAACGTGATAGTCAAAGGGGCCACAGCGATTTCCGCTTTCTGCAGGGATTTGGATGAAAAGGAATTTGATTAGCAATCTGAATGAGCCTCTGTGAGAGCAGACCCAAATGATGACAGATAAACAAATGCAAATGATGGATCATCTCTCTGAGCTGGGCCATGCAACAATCAAACATCACTTAGTCACAGATACGACACGCCGAAGGCCGATAGCCAGCCAGCCATCAGTAAACAAAACAACAACAATTACCCCTTCTCTCTCCTCCTCAGCTCGTGTCTTTTTATCAGAATTTCTCCCTTGACTGAACAAATCTCGGAGCGATCAAGTTCAGACGGCGGCTGAATGCATCTCACAGTGATCAAGTTAAGACACAGGGAGAAAGAAAAAGAAATTGAAAAAGAAATTCTCTCTCGCCAAAGCTGAGAGAGGCTTAGCGAAACTCCGGGAGAATCAGCAAGGAGGATAAAATAATGTGTCAGAGAAATATGCTTACGGCACAGGAAGGCAAAAATGGGATGCAGCCACCTCTGAGGTCTGCAGCTGTGAAAAAGTGCACACTGGCTTTGCTGAAAATCCACAAACCAGATTACAGTTAGTGACTTAGCAACACTCGTGACCTTGTCTGCCTGGCTCGGGAGCAAAAGGGCTTAATATCAGCAAGAATTTAAAGTTTCATTACGACCATCTGACACTTAAGGAGGTAGGAGAAAACAGGGACGAGGGAAAGAATGAGAGCGATTTAAGTTCTTTCATCCTCAGCAGAAAGCAGTAAGATGACAGCCTCTGGGCTAAAATACATGGCAGGTTAAAAAGGAGGAAGGGCTTTTGTGCTAGCACGGGGCTTTTGAGGGAGAACCGGGAAGAACTCAATGGTCTCCAAGCAAAGTCCGAGACGGGAAAGTGCTGACAGCTTCCATGTCCTCAGACGTTCCCATGAAGGTTGCAGGAAAAGCTGCCACTTCCCCAGTCACACACTCTCTATACACACTGGCGCACGCCATTTATATCCAAGCACACGTGAGAGCCTTTCACTGGCATCGCTTACTTGGATGTTTACCCCACATCTTATGTCGAATCTTAAGAGTAACCTTGATGTATTTGTTTATTTGGCATGGAGCACTTTATGCAAAATGCTTATACATAAATGCACTGGATCAAAACTGCCACTGTGGAAAGAATGAAAATATCCTGCACGCTGTTGATAACTTTTGTTCACTTTATTTGCATCATTTCATTTCTCAAACCATCTTCAGGTAAAATTCATATAGACCATGGGTGCATAAACCTTTTCCTTTTGAGGGTAACTGAAACTTGAAAGCAAACATCCACTGTATTATGTTGTATTGTTAATATGCAACATGGTATTCAGACCTTGAGTTCCCTTAATTGACTGACTTCCTGCACAAAATGTCATGCCGCTCGCTATTCTCAGATTCTGAAGAATAATTCATAATTAGGGATTCAACATATTAAACAAGCATTTTTACCTCACGAAAACGACATAAACCTCAATTTATATTACAAATTTTTCCTTCACCATGGACAGGCCCTGATATAGTCCGACAGCACCAGGACCATATAACAGAGGTTTATATTAGCACACGTGATGAAAAATCAGTTTCAAAACCTGTTTGTTTTCCCAATCGCTATTCACAGATTCATGGCACAGCTGCTGCTTGTCTATATCATTTTTTATCTGATGAAGGTTTGAGGATAAACGCATTGTAAATAAAGTAAGTCCCACAATATTTGCTCCCAGTTAAACATGATAAATGTTTCTATGGTTCTGTTCAGGCAGCTCAGAGTGTTTGCTTAAAGTGACAGGTGAGAGAAAGATTGTGCAATACATCCCAATCTAAAGGTAATAAGATACTCTGAGAGGCAGCTGAATGGAGGTAGTGAAGAATTTTTGGTTTGGAACTGAGAGACTTAAAGTCCAAAACTGCCTGATGACAGCTGTACTTGCACTTCCTGTTAGGGGATTTATGTTAAAGTACATTGGAAGAAAAGCTTTTGGACAGGATATGTTTCTGCTCTCAGCACTTGTTAAAGAGATGCAAATGGCAGAGAACACAGCTGCACTTTTCATTCCTGTGCTTTTGACCAACCTGGTTAGTCTTTACACCAGAAGTGCAGTGTACTGCTTGATCAGTCCTGACACATCCCGAACCGCGGCTCCGCTCGCGCTCGCTGCAGTCGACTTCACAGTGAGTCACTGCAGCACCGAAGAGGCGCAGGCGAGAAAAATGCCACTTTGTGAAAATGCCACTTAGCTCATCACAAAAAAAAGGACTAGAAAAACTGTGGTTTCTCGTTTTTGTCTCTGATTTATCTTTAAAAAATGCTGTTGCTGCTCATGTAAACATAAAACACATCATTTGCAGCATAGCAGAGGATGTTTCCTGGGAAAACTAAAAAACTGGATGAAGGTTAAATAACTGTTCTTCTCAGTTCTCCACTGGTGGCAAAGAGTACTAAACATTTATCTATTGAAAACATTTCTGGATTGTCAGTCAAATCTCTGTATTTGTCCTCAAAAACAGTCAAGTGCAAGGACACAAACATTCCTTTCTTTGTTGTCTGTTCAGGCCATGAAATCCCAACATCATCCCGAACCACACGCCTGCATCCACGTTGATCCGACAGCAAGGTCAGCAGCAGAGAGACGCCTCACATCCGAATCAAGCCGTCACCTCAGAGACTCTTTAACGAGCTCCACACCTCCGCTTCTCCTCTTTAACCCCTCCAAAAGCTCAGCTCTAATGCCCCGTTAATTCCCCTCTTCCTGCTCGCATTAATACCTCCAAAGACTGCTGCTCTGTTTACAACTTCATTTCAGATGGGTTTAATTATCTGCACAGCAAACAACACACAGGAGCTGGGCTTCAGACAGAGATTAAGTCCAGCTCTGCAGATCAAGAAATACTGTTTGTGCAGAGACTTACTGTCCAGTTAAACCTTCTGTACAAGCCATATTCTGCACAGAACAGAACTTTATATTCTATATTATAGAATCTTTAAAAAAAAACAACAACACATAAATTATTAAATAATCGACCAGGGCCATTATTTACCTCAACTGCAGAGAGAAGCAGCCTTTATATCATCCTATAAATCATGCTCATATCATGCTCCTGTTTTGATTTGCTGTTGATGCAAACTGAACACTTCCTCCATGTTTATCTTTATCTCCATATTTAACAGATTCAGGATGATGTACATTTCCTCAATACTAGTTCAACAGTCAATAAGCAGCAGTCAATATTGTTTTCATTGACTCACTATTTCTAGTCACTTCTTCATTGTGTTTAAACTGCTGTCAGTAGCACTCAAACCCTACTGCAAAGATGTTTCACAATAAAAGCCTTTCAGCAGATCAAACTGCATAATTATTCCTGTTGGCTAATTAGAAACATCTCTGGGTTGTGTTGACTTAACAGCAAAGAATGAAAATATAAATGCAAAAACTAGAAGTGATTTCAATTCATTAGCGAATGAAAATAGTATACTGTTTATATGTTGCACTAGTACATTAAAATGTGCTTTAAATTATATAATCTATCATGCAAACTACACTTTTCTTTTTGTCGCTCTTCTATTTTCTCCTGTTTTCTACCTGGTCTTTATTAGTCACAGGTCTTTATTTGTGATGGTTACAGCTATTCTGACTGTCTGACATTTTAAGTAGTGCAGATTTATAAAGTCCACATTTTAATAGCCTTTTGTGTTCATGTCAAGGTCAT
Source organism: Centropyge bicolor (assembly GCA_037975185.1). Lineage (NCBI taxonomy): Eukaryota > Metazoa > Chordata > Actinopteri > Pomacanthidae > Centropyge > Centropyge bicolor. The sequence continues at coordinate 1,459,168 of JBBMOC010000060.1, read as the reverse complement.
CAGGATGAGAAATAATGAACAAATTGTTCTATTTACTACATCTCTCTTTTATAGACTCTCTACTTACAGTTTGAATGAATGACAGTTGATTCTGATGACTAATTTCTGGCCATTTTCAGCTTTAAGAACTTGAATGTAAGTACTAACAGTTTAGAGGAAGACACAGTATTATCACCATGAATCTTACTTATAAAATTAAAGTTTGAATAAGATGAGTCAGCTGTGATGTAAAGTTCACTTTTATCCAAGAAGAGAGTGCTTTAAAGAACCACTTCCTGTCATATTAAGAGTGAAAATGACAGTTCTTACCCCGTACACCAGCTCCCCGACCATGCCGTTCCAGATCTTCGTCTCCGGGTCCCTGGCGCCGTACTTTCCGTCGGGAACGATGGAGATTTTGTACTTGATGCCGATGTGTTTGGCGATCTCCGAGGCCAGGTCCACGCAGTAGCCCTCGTACTGGTCGTTGCCCTCGTACATCTCCCAGTTCTTCTTAAGCATCACATAGGGACCCTCCTACACAAGGGACCATAACCAGTGAACCAGACCGTCAGACAGACAGACACACAGACATGAGGGCTGATGGCTCATCGACACAGCAACAGACGACAGAATGACAAACACCAGCTAACATCATTAACACCAACCAGGACTCAGGTTAAAGCTACGCTGTGGAGAGTTCCACCACTGGGAGTGCTATGGAGCAATGTTTTGATGAATGGGCCCCTGTTTTGTTTGTATGTCATGCAACAAGCATGCAGGTGAAGCAATAAACATTCTGGCTGATGGTTTCATGCCGTTTCTTTGACACTTGTTGATGCCTTTTGAAACACAGAGATGTGGCAGAAAAAGACCGCTGGCTAGAAAACACGGATGTAAACAATGTACAGTCAACTTTAAATCTTTAAGGCAGGAAACACGTTTGATATTTCTGATAAGCCTCAAGGATACACACAATGTGTTTTAGTGAGGATAAACATAATCTGTTGGTTTACAAGAAAACTCCACAGGGCGCCTTCAGTTTCAGTTCAGAAATGGATTTCTTTCAGTACTTAACATGGAAAACATTTGATTTGTCCTGAGGCAATAAAACATTTTAAAGCTGCACCAGGCGAGATTTTTATTCAAAAATACTCCCAAAACCAGAGAGTCTGGTATCATCACTGACTGATATGAAGCAGCTGGTTACTTAAATGAAAGCAATTTGGAGTGTTTTTACATGATCATCATTAATGAGCTGTAATAAGAATGTGAACTGTATCATGATGCAATAGCTTTGTACTTGTACAGTTGGGAGCAAAACATGATGCCAATTAATTTAAAGTACACATTAGCATTAATTAATTTAAGCTGCAGATGTGAAATCAATTTTCTGAACAACAATTTTTGGCTCATCGTTAGCACATAACTGAATTTTACACCATGCACTGTGTCAGGATGGCCGAGTGGTCTAAGGCGCCAGACTCAAGGACCACATCCTTCCTGAGAAACGGGACTTCTGGTCTCCAAATGGAGGCGTGGGTTCAAATCCCACTTCTGACACATACTGTTTTGAATTTCCCCATTGTGGGACTAATAAAGAAATATCTTATCTTAAACTCAGCGATTGGACGATCACTGAGATGCACCTTTTGTCATTTTATCACAGACCCAGATTTCTTCCAACGCAGTCATTCATCTTTCATACTGATAATTAAACCAGGAGAATTCAATGTCCAAATAAAAAAGTGCATAGTGCAGCTTTCGAAGTAATGACTTTAAATTAGATCCAAACTGCTGGGAGATTCTTTTTTCGCTCAAAATAAACAGAAAGTGATGCATGCGTCATCACAATGACAGCCTCATGTTGTATATACCCAGCACAGATTGGAGAAAAAAAAAATCATCAGAGTGTTAATGTGGATGCACGATACACAGAGACTCATAAAGAAGGGAGGAAAGTATGACTAAGCAGAAACGGAGGCAGACGTAAAGCTGAAGGGATGTGAGAAATGAGCTGCAGTCAGACTGAATGACTTAATATCAAGAACAGGTCCGACTTGCCTCGGACACTTAAAGTAATCAGGAGGAGCTACGTCTGTGAACATTGGCAGGTTATAGATCATTAGAGCGGCTGTTCCTAAGAAAATGATCCAAATGTAAACCTTGTATGGTTTCTATGCTCATACTTCCAAACAAATTACTTTTGTCATGAAAAGCGACCGATCGCATTTTGAGAACGGGAGAAATTTATTCCTGAGATGTGTTTGCTTGACATTGCCCCGGGCTAAAGCAAGGTAACCAAAGACTCCTCAGTGGGGAGAGAATACAAATGCTCAGCTGAGCCTGCGGCACAACAAATGTACAACATAATGATGGCACAATTTAGCAGCTTCACGTCAAAGCAAGACTGAAATATATGACTCACAACTGCTCGAAAAGGATTTGATATTGCAATTTCAGACTGATATTTAAAATCACAGTGGGTTATTATGCCTCATGATGCATTAATAACAAGTGAGTTAAAATCATTTGTTACTTTTGCACAGTGTGGTTACTGATCATAATAAATGAATCTGGGGCGAAGCAAAGTGATGTAAACAGTCACACAGCATTATACAGCTTTTAGCCTCAGAAACCAACCAGCAAACATCCTGTCATGTGTTTATCAGTTTGTATGTAAAATTTATTAAACTGAAATATTAAATGTTTAAAGTTAGGTTTTTGACAATTTGACACACACTTGTATAAGACAGATCAGGACCTACCGAAAAATCATATTCAGATTATATTCTGCTTCTGGGCGGCACATTAGCAAACACATTTGACTTGTAACTCTATTTAAATGGCTACACAGTAAACTTGGGGCCCCTTAGAGATTGTTTTCTTGTTTTTTTTCTTCAACATCAGAATCTCAAGTTATGATCTTCATGAAATCAAACCCTCCGTCTGTGATACTATTTATTGACGTCAGTGTGTTTACCTCTCTATATAGTCGTTTTCATTTCTTCTCTACAGGATTCAAACATCCAACCTCCTCACAAGAGATACAGAGCATCACTGTTCATAATATTATCTAACTGATATTAGTATCAGGGTTACTTTTATTCTGCCAGTGGCGTATCAGAGTTGTATTAATTGATTCCTCTGCTTCACATTAAAATCACTCAAAAACAAAATATATGTGGCTTTTATTGTGAAGGAGTCATCAGAAATGCAATGTGTTACTGCAGCTCTATTTCAGCAGCACAGGGAGCTGAAAAACAACTTCTCCTTAAATCAGATTGCAGTGGCTCATTTCATTTCATGATGGACGACAGCTGATTATTGACCAGTTTCTTTATCAAAACACTGCGAGTTTGTTTGGCTGTGCTGTGAACCATATCTGCTGTTACACTTGCTGTATTAATGACTGACATCAAATCAACTAGGACTGAAATCTTAAGGATTATGGATTCAAAGCCCTGACAGTAGGTGTAGGATTTGTTATGAGCCCAGTGGTATAATCAAAGTAGACACAAACAGACCCTCCCCAATCCAGGGACACTGAGAGAAACAGTCAGAAAACAAATTCAAAACAGATGCCTTCAGAATAAAAAAAATCTATACTTGATGGGCGCTTGTTGCTACATGACAAATTTTACAACAGCTGAAAAATGGAATTCATGGTATGCTTTTAATCAATTTCGACCGCTTTGATGATGAAGACTTAATTTACAAGTTGATCTCTGCAGATAGTTTGGATGTATATCAGAGGGGGAAAACAGCCCTAATCCATATGATTTATGATAGCAGGGTGTGTGACAGAGCTGGCAGCCAGAGGAGCAGAGGGAGCAGCAGAGATAAAGGATGCAGTCAGTGTTTCTGGCGTGAGAAGAGAGCAGTGCTTCAGAGGTCTTCACAGCAAAGGCCAACATGGCTGACAGGCTGGTCAATAATCCCAACCACACTGCTTCACTCACTGCCTAATGAGACTAATTAACATGCCATTAAAAGCACACACACACACACCACAGGGTCAGCTTGATGTCACAAATCCATACGTATGTACATCAGGGATCACACACACACACACACACACACACACACACACACACACACACACATTGTTTGCACCCACGTCAGGATTGTAAGACTTTCTAAAATCTGCCTGTTTTGTGTAAGAGGAACAATCTGTTGCACATATAAGCAGTAATGAGCGGCACATCCATGGTCCATTCTGTACAATAACTTGACCACAAAAACATCATTATATGAAGCAAACACACAGTAACGTTTCTCAGTAAGTGACTCATTTCTGGCCAGTCATCAGAAGCCACTTGAGGCACTGATTACATTTTTATTTGATTTGGTGGTTGTATGACATTGATAAAAGGGGCAGCCATTGAAAGCACAAATAGAAAAAAAATATTTTCAAATGTCCACTGTCTCCTCTTCACATGGAGTGCTGGAGACTTGCTGTAGTCACAGCTTTGTCAAGGGTTTTAAAGCACCTTGAGGTTTTAATGAATACCTATATAGTTATGGCTGAGCCTCGACCTCATATGCAGCCTGTACACTTGTCTCTGCTTGCTGCAATAAAAATGAGCACGAGCAAAACTGAAAATGAAAGCCGACTATGAGATTCAAAATTTAAACTGCTGTTAAAAAAAAAATCACTAAATAAATGTTCACAAACTGTCCTTCCTGTTTTGGTCTAATATAATAATGCTTGCCAGGAACTTTTAAACATCCATGTTCCCACAAACGCTTTATTTTGTAAATTGTTTGTTTCAACTTTATGAATGACAAAATTTGATTAGTGGCAGAATGAATGCCCTCAAATTGAATTTTCATCATTGCATCATCAGGAGGGATTTGGGATATGTTTTTTTTATCATTAGCTGCTGTCAAAAAATATCATTATCTAGCAAACCATAATGTTGAAAATAAAATCCAGAAGCAGTTGCTGGCCATGCACTATTCTCAAAAAGCTGAGAAACTATCTGACTAACAGACTGCGAGCCCCCTTTTGGATTGAATCCCAATGAAAAGCCGAGGGATCTTTAACTGTGTGTTGCTGTTGTTAAATTATCTTTTTTTTATTTATTTATGCTTTCTAAAGCAAACCTATAACTTTGTACTTGAAGAATAATTTACAAAAGGATAGTCTCAGATTAGGGTTTGGGTCTTAAATTGGGCAGTGCCAGGCGGGTTCAGTCGGGTCAGGTCTAACACAGGCTGGGTTGGGGTTTCGGCATCAGGCCTGTGTAGAACTCTTGTAAGTTGTCAAATCAAAACAAGGATGTGACAAACCAAATTGAGGATATAACCCACAGCTAAGCAGTGCAACATTGTCCTGGCACCAGCTGAGCCATCGATTGTCTCTCTGAATTCATTTTTACATAAATATGAAAGAGAATCAATGACAATATCATCCACATGTCTTCTTTTGTTTTCGTTCTTCATGCAAAAGCCTCATAAGGTTGTTTAAAGTTCAACTTAACAAGAGTCACATGATATGTTTTGTTGATGTTCTGAGAGTCTTTAAATCTACCATCTGATGACAAAACACTGATTTCACTGTTCAAGCAGCACCAAGACAGTTTCATACACTGAAACCAGAGGTGACAAAAACTTGTTTGATGACGAGCAAACATGGTGAACTGCTCCTTTGTAACAGCTCCTTACAAGTTCAAAAGACACAAATGCAGCCTTGACGTAACATAACACTAAGACACTTCATTAAGTTTATGCTAAACAAACATATCTGTCATCGACATTAAAGCGGGAGTGAAAGGCAGCCGTCACAATGCAACTATAATATCATGCTGCATAAAAGCGTGATGGATATGAACTGGGATGATTATGAGAGCATTAGTCTGTCTAAGCTGTTTTAAAGCTTACAGGAAGCCCTCTGAGTGTGTAATGTTTCGAACGGTGGAGCAGGTAGTCGGAGAAAGTGACAGATTCAGAGCAAACAGGAATTCAGTTAGACATAATGTAATTTCACATTCCGGTGCCGCCCTCGCGTTACAGTTCAGGGTCCACAGATCGGTGCAAAAAAAAATAAAAAATTACAAATTCAAACCAGGATGGGATTCAAGCTGTGATCGGCCACACAAACACACCGGGCAATGACAATGTATGAATCTAACACACACAAACAGGTGTAGCGGGAGCTTGTTTATGCTAGTAAACAGACGCTGTGCTGTTAGGACCCATTTTAGCCCCAATGGGTGTCCATCCACAAGCACCATCCTTAAAAGAGACAGTGTCTTTCTCCCTCCATTTGCATTTCATTTTCCTCTCGAGGGGTTCCATTACGGCTCTGAGTGGCTCCATTTCTTGTTCAGTTTTCTGAACAGGTTGTCCATTAACATAGGTGCCTCGTGTCTCTCCTCTCGCCCAGTCTTTAGGGCTTCATTTTGGCTCGGGCTGTTGTGTCCATCACTCTGCCATTAAGGGCTTTCATATGGTGCTTGCGTCCAACTGGGGCTCAGTTTCTTAAAATGGGGTTCCTCATCAGGGGCTGAAAAGAGGGAGGATTGTGCTGAGCTGTGACTCTCCATTCCCACCTCCTTCCTTTCCTCCACTCAGCTGCTACATGTACGCTCAACATCTGGCTGCTTTACTCTAATCAGCCGTGTCAGAGTCACTGCTACATGCCATGCACAGGTAAAATGCTTTGATTCATTTGCACTTTTATGAACTCTTTTGTTTATGCAGTAAGAATAAAAACCTCACTAACGACAGCTGGTTTAAGGAGCTGTTTGCTTTTTAAGATGTTTATTGCTGCAATAAAATAAATTCTAAGTGACAATAGTTGATTCTGTAATTGTATGATGGTTTGCTGAATTTTCTACTGGTGTAATCACCTTTTTTCTTCTCTTCCCTTCTCTTTACTGATGCTGATGTTTTAACATAACATGTGTGATCCCTGAACTTTCAGTCATTGTACACAACATAAGGGCCTTCAGGGGTGCTGAAATCTGATCATTGCATGGGACTATGCATCCGTGCAAACTTCATCAGTCCATCATCAGATACTCTTACTATAAATCCTAGGATATAATCAATGTTCAAGGAGTTATGTGTGATGAAATTGTGGCTTTTTTTGTCAACATAAGTGGACCTCTGAGTTGAGATTATTTTGTTACACCACAAATCCTGCTGCCGCTCCTGTATTCTGGTCTATTGAGGCTACTAATGCTGGATAATTGGCATCTCTACCTTTTCCGTGATGGATTTCTCGCAGTGAGAATGTTGAGTGTCTGTGCATAATGGCAGAGGAGCTCTTACTCTTTGATCGAAATGCTGGCAACAAAACTTTACTACTCGTGTTTTGCATAGCTAAAAAAAAAAAGTCAAAATGTAGTGTAGGTTGCACAAAGATCAGTGAAGAAATACAGCATCAAACAAGGAGAATTATCCAGGAATACAAGGTGCATCAAGAGTAGCTGTTAACTGAGAATACTGTGGTAATGCTTGTAAAGTGCCTCAAAAAAAACTGAAGCGCTTTACAAGGGAAAGGTGGTGAAGGAGAACCAGGTTGTTGTGAATGCAGGTTTTGATGTTGGAGGTAGGATGCATGATGTGTAGCCGCTGAACCTCCTGACTCTACATATCCCTCAGGTATTACGTGTTCTGCAGCAGCTCGGTATAATAAAGTCTCCTGGCATTACAAATTGCTAAGAATCTGCCTGCATGTGTGAGTTTGTGTGTGTGTGTTAGCGAGAACATGCCGGTCTCTTACCATGATGGTAGTGACTACAACGGTGCGGTTCTCCATGCCAGAAGTGTCATTTGGAAGCAGCGGAGAGTCCTGGATCAGCACCAGCTTGTCTGCGTCGTTCCAGTAGCCGATCTGGAGAGAAAACAAAATATAAGATTGTGTATGTGTTCATGTGCTAATATACTGAATAACCTGGCATGCACAACTTGCTCTGTTATCTTGGCTGCTTTTGCTGACACAATCTCCAGCAGCGGAGCTCTGTGGTTGTCAGAATTGGATGTAACTTCCAAAACAACATGAAGGAAAGACAAGTCCTTGTATTAGAAAATTGGTTTGTCTTCCTTATGTAACTGTAAAACGGAAGATTGTGCTTTTCCACTTATTTATGGTCTCTGCTGACGCCTACAACTATCAGTAGCCGCAACCTTCAGGCACAAGGATAAATTATGTACATCATTCCTCAAACTTGCGCTGTCTTTGGTGAAAGTGCCTTTAAAATGTTTGCACCATCCTTTTTGTGTGAGCTACAGAATCGCCTTAAACTAGATTATTCTATAAGCTTAGACAATTATATAAACAGGATGAAGGTCTACTTGACCACTGAATGCACGTGTCCTGTTACTGAAAACTGCTAATTCATTGTTGTTGTTTTTTATACTGCCAAGATTCCTTTCTAAAATAGAATCTCAGATTTGAATCTCAAAGGGAATATTCCTGCTAAAATAAAGATTAAATACAATAAAATAATGATCAAAGCCTCTTCACATCATGCTGTGATTCCACTTAAAGACAATAAGTGACGATATTGAATGATTACACAGCCTCAGCTGAAACGCCCTCATGCAAGATTCCAGTCTCAAGATCCATGTTGTGCTTCTTCTTTTTGTCAAAAGCTATTTCGCGTTGAGCTGACATCGCTGTCGTCTTCCAGAAGTCCTTCAGGGTCGAACTGACCGACTGGAACTGACAGACGTGATGTGTTGTGGTCATAATATTTGCATCCTCCTTGTAAGGAATGTCAAGAGGACGTGCGTGGCGCCGCTCGGCCGATTCACGATTTTTAATAAAAAGCCAATATCGTCAAATATCCTGTCAAACTGATGTATTGATCTTATAACAGACAAGAGCTTTGACAGCAACCATAAGCAGCTATAAGTCAGCGAGATCGGAGACGGCGAGCCAGCCAGCTGGCTGCTGGTTGGCCGCCCCTGGTGGGAAGCCAGAGGGAACTGCGAACTGTGATTGGCTGATACCTCCCTGTGTGCTGGTGCATCAGGATGATTGAGGAACATGGAAGATATAAGGAGAGAGGCTGTGACACACACACAGGCACACACACCGTGTCCTGACAGGACCCTCGCTGAGCTGCAGGAAGACAGGCCAAAGCAGCTTTTGATTGATGGGAACTCCTCTCTGCTTCCTGACCCCCTCCCTCCCTCCCTCCTCCTCCTCCTCTACCTTGATTGCTCTCTATTTCATTTCATCCCCTCAGCATCACTCTCACAAGTGCTCTTTCTCTCTCTCTCTCTCTCTCTCTCTCTCTTTTCCCATTTTCCCTGAATTTTCTCATCCATCCTCTCATACCAGGAGCAGAGATGCTTTTTTGCAACCTACTTGATAATAGAACTACATACTGTGTCGCCCAAAGACACTTCACATACACATCCATCCATCCAAATATGAATGTTATTAATATTAAGCTTAAATACATAGTGATACTGATATATTAATCTATAACACAAGTGAAAGCAGTTTCGTGTGATGTTTTACCCGTCTGGGTCCATTATTCTTCAGTTCAAACACGTCCATTGTGTAGTTGACCCTGCGGCCATAGTGGTCAAACTGGACATTACCTGTTAATCCCTGCAACCGGACCTGCACATGGAGCAGAGCATAGACACACACACAATGATCTAACAGCAGCAAATAGTGTTTATTTACTCCACACAAAGGCTGAAGGAAAATCTTTTACATCAAGGTCTATTTAGGTCAATTTTCTACCGAAGAAGTCTGCAATAAACCTGCTTTTCACAAGGTGTTTTACAGTGAAAGAAGCAAATCAATACAAGTGAAAGGAAAATGAGGCAGAATGTTTTTTTAAGTTAAGCTCTTTTTATCCCTGCTGTGCTGAACTTGCATCAAACCATGACTTCTAATCTGAACCGAACTACAGTTACACCCCCACACTCTGTATTTCTCGTTCCTCCCTGCTCTGTCCTTTCTCACCTGTTTGAGGGTGCGTTCCATATCGATGCCCTGGTTCCACGGGGCGGCCGGGTTGGCAAGACAGTCGCCGGCGTTCCCCCGTCTGGAAATGTCCACCTTCTGCCTGCGCAGGTTCCTGAAGGCCTCGGCCATTACCATCACCCCGTCGTAGGTCAGCGCTGAGGTGTACTGGGAGACAGGAGGTTGATCAGAGATGCAGGTTATGAGCTAGAAAAACAAGCTGTCACATAAAAACACTGCCGCAGGAATTATGGTTCAACTCTGGCTTATTAGATTTATTAAAGGGAAATAAAACCCAGTGTGGACGGACCATGTAATTTGTAAATTACAGTCTTTGTAACCTGCAGGCCTCCCTGCTGTTCTGTCTGTTTTGGGCACATGCAGCGCTGGAGGACACACACATTCACACACACACACACACACACACCAGCGAAAAGGTATGAGGCCAATTAAATGCTGATTTAGCTGGACAGGCAAAATGTTCTGCAGTATTTGCTGGTCAGATCTCCTTAAAAACAATCTGCGTAAGGCTGCCTCTGAGAGCACAGCGAGTTTCTGCAGGGCCAAGCAGTACGTCCTAACTGCCTGGATGTTGCACAGAGGCAGCAGCTTCGCTCTGCTCATTATTTTCTGGAAATGGAAAGGAGGAGTAGGAGAGCAGGGAAGAGCATATTCCCCACAGTGTAAGCCTCCCAATTTCCCCTAATCTATCTTTGACCTGAAGACTCTGTGTTGGCTCTGATTATTCGCGTCCAGAGAAATCACTCTTCCCGTCATGAGCCATCCATTTCCCTAAAACTCACCTCTGGCACGGCAGAAAACTAATTGAGTGAATGACGAAAAGGCAGCAAGATGGAGAGCGAGTGGGGGGGAAAAGAAAGGGAAAAGGCGAGTGTTTTGTCCAGCCGGGTAGCAGTCTGGCATTAATTATCCCGGCTAGCAGGAGTTCATTAACTTTGCCTCTGGCCGGGGGAGGCTCCTATTCATTAGCCCACTGCTCACTGTGACATTATGGCTCTCTGCGGAGGCTGCTGCACTCTGTCCCCCCGATACTCTTTGACGAGCTGCCCCAAGTAACACACACATGTGCACACAAACAAAAGAGGTACAGGATGAACTCAGTAACAGTCAGGACAATCTTCACTGGGGTAAACAGCCAGGGACATGAACACGGGCAGAGGAAGAGGAGGGACAGTGTTGGATTAAATCTTTCCAAAACAGGATCGGTTATTAGCTGCTAACACCTTCATACATAGTGTTTACGTAGAATTTGAGCAATAAATTTTGAGCAATAATCAGATTTAATTTCCTTTTTATTGCCAAATTGTCATCTCAATTCTTAATCCCACCTGCAAAGCTCTGATTGGTTGATTGTTTTCCCAACCAGGAAAACAACCTGGTTGACGAGCACATCAGACTAGATCACTGAGTGGGCAATGATTCAAAGGTCTGTAATCCACCTGAGATAAAGATGCTGTTTATGGAAGTTGGACACAATCTCCTGGTTTGGAAATGTAAACACTGTTATAATGTAATGTTTTAAAGTTCAATTCAGTTCAATTTGATTAAATTTATTTATATAGCACCAAATCACAACAGACGCTATCTCAGACATTTTTCATATAAAGCAGGTCTAGGTCTTACTCTTTAATATATTATTTACAGAGACAGTTCCTATAAAGGTAATTTGACCTGGTATAGCTAAAATGGCATCCTGGCATCATAAGCATGAAGGGAGTCCAGCACCCAAGTAGTGGTAATTACAGTAGTTGGATTATAGTACAGTTCCTGTGTTCACTATTAATTATATCTAAGACAAGTGTTTGAGAGGATTAAATTCAATTTTTAATTCAATTACCTTCTTAGAACATAAGAAACTTCAGCCTAGTTGGCAAAGCTACGAAAAACATAGCCTGCAGAGGCCTTTAGCTATCATCTGTCATGTGACCATCAGTTTGCAAAAGCATCCCATCATCACATTCCTTCAACCTTGGAACCCACCAGCTCCATCTCTCCATATTTGCACATTGAGATCTGATCACAGTGTGGAAGAAACAATATCACATATCCATATCCAATATCACTTATTTAAATCACATGTAAATGCAAAAATCTTAGATGAGATGCAGATGTGCAGATACAGATCACATGTTGACATCAGGTGGAAATGAAGACTCTCCCCATCATGTCAAAGCTTGCCGTCATTCATAAATACAGGAATCTCTCATTAGTCCACTACCTGTAGATTCCTGGAACTTCTAAACACAAGACATTCCATTTGTCTTTGCAAAGTGAGTAAACATGCCAGAACAAGGCTCAGCTCACCGGCAGTGTTAATATATTAGAAGAAGGAAGGGCTGCCTGTGACTCAGGAACTCAAACTTAATGGGGAGGAGAGTAATTTAGTCTGAGTGGATTTCCAGGAGAGAGAGCAATTTATCAAGAAATGGAGTGGGGATAAACACACACACACACACACACACACACACACACACACACACACACACACACACACACACACACACACACACAAGCACACATAATATCATGTGATATCGCCCCTTGGTGTAAACTTTTAATTTGAACAACCCCAATCCATCAGACACACATACTACACACACACACATACACACACACAGCTTGACTCATGCCATTTCCACTCCACTGCATCTTGTTTTTAAAATAGAAATCTTTGTTGGATGCAGATTTGCTGGGGGGGTCGTGGGGGTAGAGGGAGGTTTGCTGACCACCGTGGCGTGATGCCTTCTTGCCCCAGTGCCATTTGCAATCTGTGCCTAAGAAGACCGTAAAGTGGGTCAGTCTGTCACGTCTCTGCAATATGACAGCTGTGGACTAAGCAGAGCAGATTGCTGCCACTGATCATGAGATGATGCCTCTTCCTTGTGTGTCCATGCTCATGAATGTGTTTTTTAACAAAAGCTGCTATTTATGAATTTTTGCATCAAGCCAATTTTTTTGTGCATTTCAGTCTCAGCATGCTGCAGCTGTGCGCACACACTTCATTTTATCTGGCAGCGACCTCATACATCTATATGACTCATGTTATCTTTGCTGTATTCACTGTTTTTTTTGTTTTTTTTTGCTGACAACAAAGTCACCACAGAGGAATCATTAAAGAAGTGTGTTTCTGCATGTTGTCGCTCATTGACTACAGATAGTGTGTAATTTACATGGCACTACTCTTCAAGCACATGTCATCAGTTTTAGATACATGTCTCAGGCTCCAGGCAGCTCTTGGTTTCACTTCATCTCACCACTGTCGGAAAATCAAATTGCAGAGATATTCAAATTGACTTGAAAGCTCACATCTGATATTTGAGAGTTGGATTTTCAACATCAACTGTGGAGTGCAGCAGCGAGGCAGCACTTCGGTGTTGCCATAACCAGCCATGGTTATCTATGACTGAGCCTTGGAGTTTCTCCATTCGTCATTGCTCTTTTAAAATTAATAGGTAAAAATTTTAACTGTTTTCTGTCGGATAGTTAAACGAACCAATTCAGCCCACGGTTTAAAATCTGGAGTTATGGTACGTAACTAACTCTCTGTTTCATATAGGTTTCTCCTTCTAAGGTTATCGCTACCCACCAGCACAGACACACCCACTTCACAAGAAATCAAAAACCTTGTCACACTTCACCATGATGGAATGAAACTGGAAAACATGAAATATTCAGCTATAAGAAACAGAGACAAGTATCTCAAAGTACAAATTTAAGAAATTTTACTTGTCCTGCTACTTTATTCTTTCACTTCACTACACCTCAGAGGGAAATATTACTGGTTGTGCTCTAGACTCAGATTTTACATAAAAAACCAAGAACATTGCAAAGGATTAAAGCAGTAGTTTCTTGAATAAATTAGTTCAATCTAGCTTCACCTAATCCAGCTGCTACAGTAAAATGCTTTCATATTAACAATCTAATAAAGTCATGTTTAATAATAAATAAATAAATACACTCAAAATGTTATGTGGACATAAGTATTTTTTACTGTCGTATTGGTACATTTACTTTAAGTTACTGAATACTTTTTCCACTCTTGTGAGCTGTATTACTGATTTTGCCAGGACCTACCTTGGGCGGGGCGTCCGAGCCTGGATACTCCCTCTGATCCAGCTTGTTCCAGCGCTGCATCAGTTTGATGACCATGGGGTTGCTGAAGTCGACCAGCTGGAAGCCTGTGACGTTGGCTCCACCGTGCATGAAGCGCTCCAGGTTGATGTCCTTAAAACCCTTCAGGGGCAACAAGGGGAGAGAGAGCGGTCATGGGCTGAGTCCAGCATTGGCAGAAAAAAAAATCTTTTCACAGCTGTAGCAGTTATTGATTCAATTTCAGTGCATTATTATCCTATTCTGGGACTGACTATCACTAAACTACAGTACAGTACAGTACAGTTTTTGATTTGATTTAAAATGCATCTTAATGCTTTAGCACTGATCCAGGACCAGGATCATACTCTATATCATGTTCCTTGAAGGTTGTCAAAGGGATCTGAACACTAAAGCAGCCTGTGTCAGACCTCGATAGTTTCCATGATTATGAATTCAAGTCCCTGCTCCTGGAACCCCTAAAAAGTTCTTAAAGAATGGGTGCACACTTTTCCAATTCCAGCTTAATACAGTACCAACATGCCCATCTGCAGTGTTGGGAAAGTTCACTTTCTATATGAACTAGTTCAAAGTTCAGTTCAAACCTTTTAAAATGAACTAGTTCAGTTCATCGTTCATAATTCAAAATTGTGAACTAAAGTTCATGCTTCCCCAAAATGAACTATTTCGTTCTTTTTTAGTTCTTTTTTTTACGTTGCCACGAGCTACGAGCGAATTCCCGACTGTATGGGAATTAGTTTCTCAGCAAACGCATCCTGACGACGAGACTGACGACCACTGATGACGAAGTTGGTAGAGCGACAGGCAGGACTTGCGGTTGCCAGATCGGGTGGTTATCCGCGACATTTTAATGGTCGTTTACCATGTGTTTTTACTGTTTTAGCTTGGTTTTTCGCCGAGGGCTCTTGAAATCTGGCACGAACGTAATCTGAACGAAATCAGAGTGCCGTTCAAGAAACAGCAGAATGAGTGCGTTCACAATTTAACGTTCATCAAGCAAAAATGAACGGGACGTTCACGTTCACCCAAAATATGAGTTAGTTCATGAACGAACGTTCTTTGAACGCGTTCGGGTACAACACTGCCCATCTGTATACTGTCCATACTATTCCAATAGAGACGAGGGATAAATCCATAGTCCTCATTTTCTCATTTATAAAAATGCTTTGAGATGAAGGCAATTTAAGGCTTCAGCAATCTGAGTTAGTCGAACCAAGTTCTTCCAACACTGGACTCTTCTGTGCTTTTTGGCCACTGCTTTGATCCAGTGTCAGTGAATCTTTTCAAAGCATGTGGCCAATTGTGAATCCAGATTTTATCCTCTATAGCATCAGCTCCTATAGGCAGCAATTTAAAGCTACTGGGACACAGTGTACACATCAATAGCACAACACTGTTTGAACAAATGGACTGAAACAACAGGGAGGTGCTAGTTAGCAGGCATCAGAAGGGAAGAGATAGACAGAGCAAAGAAGATGTGATGAGAGGAAAGAAAGAAGGAAACAAGGAAGCCATCAGAAGTGATTTTCTCTCACCAGGTTGGCCATGATGTAGTGGTAGCCTTTGACATGTTTTCCGACACTGACAATCTGCGAGGAGGCGGAAGCAGAGCTCAGCGTTAATCTGATTGGATTACAGCATAGCATACGTTAATTACATTAAATGATGCATGTGACAGGCGAGTGTGTGCGTCCTGACACAGTGGGACCGTCAGGTTTAATCCACAGAAGATCGGACGTCCAAACAAATGAACAGGCAGTCATGTCAGGATCTCGCGGAGGAAGTAAACACTTCACGCTTTCAAAGACTTGACAATGCTTCTCGACACTCTTACACAGCACACACAAACACACGTACACAGAGCAGCATCTTGGTGATAAAAACTGATTTTGATAGCTGACATCTGCTGGGAAATCCCACGACATGAAGTTAATAAGGGCGAGAATTAAGCTGAAAAAAAAGAAGCTTTGAATCTCTCAGTAAAGCTTGTATTGATATCGGTTCGGCTTCACTCCTGTCAAGACCTGAGCAGCAGGTGGTAAAACTCTCACAGCTGCAACACGAAAGATTAAAATATAAAAATACATCCGGTATATCAATCTGACACGACATGGAGCTGCAGCAGACATTATCCAATCTGCACTACTGAGACGTTGGAAGTTGAAAGTAGTTCAAACCTAAAACTATGCACAGTGAGATCTGTGGATTAGAAACAATATTTTCAAATTCTGGTGCTTCTTGTAGTGTCTTGAAATTGAAACTGAAAATAACACACACATTTTATAGGTATCTTTAAAAGAGAAAGAAACATTGACGGTTTCATTTTTACTGTTTTTGAATGTTATATTGCAAAAAGCGAATAAAGCTTGGACAGACATGAGCGTCGTGTGGCGTTCACTGACATTATAAGTTATTAAAGTCCTCAGAATCCAACAACTGAGACTCAGACAGAGAATACATTGCTGTTTTCATCCATCTGTTAAAGCAATCTTTTGTCATGTCATGTAGAGTAAATGTTTACAGTGGCTTCATTCAGGCATGAAACAAAAAGAGCCACAGTGTTCAAGTGATATTTGGCTTCTACAGTGAGAACGGCAGTGAGTTGGAAAACAACGACACGAAGGAAGACGAGTGTTTTCTGTCCTCTCACAGGCTGCAACACTGATGGATTTTAAAACTTATTTTGGCACAGAAGCCTTAATTAACGACCATCTCGAGCACAAGAGACGCTCACTCTTCACAGTAAATCACCTGCGTCTCATCAGCTTCATTCACTGTATTTAACCTTGTGCTGCTGCAGCCTTTACGTTAATGTGATGACATTTAATTTAGTCTCGTGTCATTTTGGAGTACACATCCGCCCGTCGTGACTTTAAAGCATAAGTGACTTTGACGCTTATTCAGACATGAGGCCAATATGAAAAATACATAAGAAGGCAGCACCTTTTCAGAACAGCACAGTTTAACGTTATCTCATCTTGGATTTCAATTTTAACTTTAACCTAATAGAGTCTTCACTCCCTTGTTAATTCTGCAGCTATAGTACAGTTTGTACGACTTGCAAATTGGCTGCCAGCAAATTATATTCCCATCTGTAAATGAAAACAGGTTTGCATTCACAGATTTCATGCTCTTACATTCAAAGCAACATCTGGCTGCTTATGAGCCCTGATACGTACTGACCGCGCTGTTAATAAGCAGCTAATGAGGCCCAATTATGTATTCAAATCCTTGTCCTGGATCAGGAGAATTTGGCAAGATGTAAATACGAGCAGGATGACAGTTGGCATGAATACAGGCTAAAATAGATGTTTAGGTCCTTGGCAGTAACTCTGACCACTGCTGCACAAAGCGGCGCATCATCCCATCATCCCACCAGCTCGAAATGTGAATCCATCACATCTACTTATGAGATGTTCAGTGCGTGAGCATCAAGCGAGACTGGAGCAGGAAGTCTGCGCTCCGAGAGGCAAAGAGACTCTCAGACACATCTGCAAAGTAAATTGTTAGAACTATGACAGATGTCAGAGTGGAGATTTCCTGAATAATTGAACAATTACAGAGATACCAGTTGCCTCTGGGAAAGATGGAGGGATGAGGAGGAGGAGGAGGAGGAGGAGGAGGAAGGCACACATCGTATTCTGAGTGTGCTTATGCCAAATAACACCACCGGAGATCAGAACAGACTGTTTTCAAGTTCAGAACTTTCTAATTAGCACAAACATGGTCCAAAAAAACAGAGTGAAACAAACATCGAGTAAGAGTGTTAAATATTAACTTCTGTTCTTTGTAGAAATTTAGTTTCTGGGATTGTGTCATCGCTTTTCAGAGAATGGAAAATAAATTCAGCAATTATGGAGATTTTGCTGATATTTTGATGCTAATACAAAGAGTTTTAAAGCAAACAATGTTTCATTACTTTCCTCTTTCTAATTTTCTTACAACCCACATACCAAGTTGGGGACACTATGTGAAATAGAAAAAAAATACTCACAATTATTCACAAGCAAACTGTGTTTACTGACAGAGGTTCTGAGTCCATTAATCAACTTTCTACAATCATGTGTTTGACAAAGTGTTGAACCTCTCTCCATCCTTGCTTGTGAACGACTGAGTCTTTCCAGGATGAACCTTTCATACCCAATCATGATACTATGACCTGTTACCAATGAACCTGTTTACCTGTGGACTGATCCAAACAGGTGTTTTTGGATCAGTCCACAACTTTCACAGTCTTTTGTTGCTCCTGTTCGAACTTGTTTGAAACATGTTGCTGCATCAAATTCAGAATAAGCAGATATTTGCAGAAATCAATGAAGCTGACAAAGTCAAACATTAAATATATGTTTTTACACAGCGACTTTTTTGAAATCTGGGTTATATATAAAGTAAAAGGCTGTATATGAAAACTAAGCGCTGATGTCATGGTGGCATCACCTGTTCCAGCATGTTCTGCAGTCTCTCCGCCTCGAGGTCGATCACAAACTTCTTCTCCTGCCTCCGGTCCAGATCCTCCAGCAGCCGTCGGTAACTGGCATCGTTGAAGTTTTCCACGCAGATGGCGCTGACCTGCCAGTTGTTCTGTCCTGCCTTCTCCATGATGGCCTGCAGGATGGCGTATCCTGATGCAGACAGACACACAGGACAAGACACATCAACCAGGGGAAAAGACAAAAGAGGGAAGAGTTTAGCTTAGCACAATACATGAGTATCTGAACTGGGTTTCGAGCTGCGAAATAATGTGCTAATAGATGCATGTGGTAACATCTTATTTTTTTGGGATATTTCCTTTGCCAAAAAAAATGTCCTTTAGTTTATTGAAAACGTTGATTGAGAACAGCCAATATCCCTAAGAGTTATGTTTATATTGGCCAATTCTGCACCTCAGGTAGAATTGTGTCCTTTATGTAACAAGGTGATAGACAGGACTTTCATGTAGTAGACCAAAGTACGTGTCCTGTTACAGACCTCCGAGACCATAACCATGATAATTCCCTAACCATAACCCGACCATACAGGCCATGGCAGATACTCTGACAGAAATTTTGCCGTTGAAAATTAAAAACACTGAACATTTGTTTGGGATTTTACCCAAATTGTCCAAAATCAACATTCAAATCCAGCATTAGGGTCAGATTAGACTTTGACTTTAATCCAGTTTGTTTTTTAGTTTGCAAGATGTCTTAAAAAAAGGAGGTGACAGATATGAATGGAGTTTTGTGTAGAGTTTGAAAACAAGCTAACAAAGAAGTAAGGCATGGTTGCAGGGTTTCCTCTCTCGTTGCGGTTAAACTTTTCTTGTATTTCTTTATGAAACTCTGTAGTTTTCTTTCAGTATTTATGACAAAAACACATTGTGTGACCTCTTGAGGCCAAACAATCTTCCTTCTATTTCTTTCCTCCATTTTTCTTCTCTAACTTCTGTTGGAACGTTGCTATGTTTCTTGGCTTGTTATCTCACCAATTGTAACTGCATGAAACTAACAGAATGAAATATCTTGTCTGCTTTTGGCAATCAAACATGAGTCCTAATGCTGATGAAAGCTTGTAAGACACAAACAAAATGTGGAAGCACTCATCAAAACATGGCTTCATAGCACCAGGCTCTGCAGGGTTCCTTTCAAGTTGCATTACAACATTCTGATGATCTTACTATTTCACTTATGAATGAAAAGTGCTGCATACACTCCAATAAGTGTGTATTTTGTTGCAGATCTGGATCCAGATTCAAATTTTATAAACATTTCCTGTTGTTAAAATGTTAATATCATTATAACATTAGTGATGTAACTGAGGCTGATATACTTCCCGGCTGAAATATGTCTCACTGGGCCACAAGAAAGTTATGAAACACCTTGCTTGTAATTGCTGGTTTGAATCACAAACTGGCTTCAGTTGACACAGCATCTTTGGCAAAACAACCTCTTTCCAATCTAAAAGAAACCACGCTGAAGCAAACTCCTCTAAAGCTTTCATCTTTTTCCAAGCAGATCCTGGCTTTTGGTCCAGTCGGGGAAACAGACTCGGATGTAACACCAGACTCTGGAGGGGGTGGAGGGGGTGGGGCCGCGTGTCAGGTTTGCGTATAAAGAAGATGAGTGTCAGAGAGGAAACTAGGGAGCTGTGAGGGCGGCTGTTCTCCAGCAGGAACAGATGTCCCCCTTAAACGGCCCCTCCTGGTGGCCATCACAATCTGGCAACCCGTCTCCCTTTGCTTCCAATTAGTGGATTAACCTGTGCTCTGGCAACCCGGTTCCCTCTCCACCTTCTCCATCCCCTCCCCGGCCCCTTGCTCCCCATTAGAGGGATGTCGGTGCCAGGAGGGACGGCTGGTTGAGGAGACACACACAAATGGAGAAGCGCACACTTGCACACACTCGGATCATCTCAGACTGTCCTCGGTTTCTCCTTGAGGAGGGACCAGTTCATGACATTTTGACTACAACTGTCGAGATACAATCATTGTTCACTTTGCCGTTTATGACAGAAGACAAATGGGGCTGCATGTTGCAAAAGCTAGACAAAAAAAATCAAAATGTTCTTTGATCAGGTCTTTACTGTAAAAGACACCTGAATCAGACTGAATCAGAATGAGACAGAAATGAGGGGAAAGAGAGATGAGGAAAGACGTTCAACAAAGATCCCCTGGACCCAAATCATGAATGCTCTATAAGGCAGCTATTTAATTATATTTAACTTATTATTAACTTATTACAATTATGATTTCATCTTTTTTTTTTTTTACCAAAACACAACATTTGCAGTTTGAAACACGCACGAAAAAAAAGGCAAATTCAGTCAAAGGTGGACGTAAACAAGTCACAATTACTGCATCTCACAGGTAAACCTGAGCAATAACATTATAGATCATGAAATAATTTGCCAAGAAATATGATTGGAGATCATGTATTCATCAAGAAATATATAGTCACTGAAATGCCATTGAAATTAAGTACTGCATATAATATAAAGGGCTTCAAGTTTCTTGTTGTTTTGTCCAGTTTTAATTGATGGCCAGACACACACACACACTGTTTTTTGCTGCTAATAAATTTCATCTACAATGTGTAGCAGAGGCTGATGGGACTGTAATCGTTTTGACCTGATGATGGCACTAGATTTATTTCACTTCATCCTGCAGGAGCACAGACTGTCTCTACCAATCCATCTGACAGCCTTGTTACCATCAGTTTCCATCTATTAAATAAACAAGCAGCTTTTAACTCATTTATTTTTTTTTTGACTTATTTCATCCATTTTGTGTGTTTTTCTTCTCTCTGCCATTTTTTAAACAGGCTGCATCCATCTGTGTGTTGGATTTCAGGTGTGAAGTTGTCGAGCAGCAGAACTGTCTGTTTCATTGATTGATCCAAATCCATGTTCACAGTGTTCATGTTTTTTTATTTTCTCCAAGGATGAAAAACCCAAAACGGAAAAACTAAACTGAAGCTCTTTCGGAGTCTCCAGTTCCCCTGATGTGAACACACTTTATTTCCTCACCTTAACATTTACTTTGTGGCGTTTGTGTCGACCGGCTCGGGGACTGCAGACGGACAGGAGCTGGTAGCTAAATCTGATAAAAAGCATCTCTCCTTATTGCTTGAAATGAAGGTTTTTTGTACCTGCTCCCTGACAAATAAACATAATACAGAGGACACGGTTAGTGCAGGCCGCAGACTAACAGGCTTAAAACGACTCCCTGTGGAAGCTGCAGCTACTTTGCTGCTATCGACTGTATTGACTGAAGCTGTTTCAGCGACAAATGAGCAGCTGTTTCGGCTCACTGTTGGTGTGTTGTGGTGTGGAACCATAGTTTATGTCAGTGTCGGGTCTCTACACTAGTGTCCTTTCGGTTTGGTGTAGAGTCAAACCTTCTGAGCTCTGAGGTGATTTATACATTGTGAATGAAGGAACAACTAGAATTGCATTTTATGTTTGTTTGTGGTTTGAAGATGCAGGAGTTCACAAACATGGTGGATATGCCAGAAAAATCCACTGAACACAATGAGTGCTGGGAGAAAGAGCTAAGACTCACAAAGAGACAGAGGCGAGATCCCTGAGGAGCTCCGTGACCTTCAGTGATCAATAAAGGTCGCGAGTTCACTTCAGCCTGCTGAGTTTCGTTATTCTTTCACCTCTGTGTTTGACACAAGAGTACGTGACCAGTTTAAATTTAGTGTTCAAAAATAACACACATATCCTCAAAAATAAAAACAATTGAGAGAGAGAGAGAAACTGTATAAAACAAAACAAACTTCCCTCCAAACATTAGACCCAAGGAGAATATTCATGCTAACATCAAACTTCAAAAAATCAAGCTCAGACCAAAATTAATGCCAAACCTACAACAACACTGTGATAACAACACAGCCGACAGTAAACATGTGGGCAGATGATCTCAGCTATGCAACCCCATAACCTTGCAGGTCTCTCTCAACCTCAGAGTGTTTAAAAGATATTAATGACACAAAAATTTCAAGCAAAGCTTAGAAATCAATCCCAAATCAAGGTTTACTCACTAGTCTTTTTCAGGGCTTTCAACCGTATCACACTGTCTTCATCTGCAGATGGAGTTTGCTCAGTGGTGTTTTAGATGGATCTGTTGATTGATTGATTGATTGATTGAAGTTTACTAGTTGCTATGATTTCATTCACAGCAATTTCATTGTCTGAATTAGATTAAACGATCTTGTGACTGAAAATTTTCATCCAAAGACAAAATCAAAATCAAAATCAGGAGTCAGACTTCTTTCCCCACGACCCCACCTGATAGAGATCAGCAGCTGGAGTGCTTGTACAGTAAGTAACAATACAATATCCCATCATGCCCTATTGTGCCGCACAGCGCGTGGACAGGAAAGCACAGCGGCGGCGGTGGAGGCGAGTACAGCGTGCAAAGGGCCAGCTGATTACCAGCTGATAAATGTGTAGCCCCGGGGCTGTATGTGGAGCAGCAGCCAGCCGCAATCAGCATCAGCGTCAAAGACACAGCCGAGGGCCGGCGTGCAGGCCGACGCCGCGGCGCGTTGGGCTGATTGGAGCCGAGCTGGACACTAGATGGAAGCAGCTGCAGCGTGTGGAGAACACATCTGGCTTTCTGTGTGTGGATTTCGGTCTTTGCTCTATGGTTCCCTCCCCGTTGTCCCGTCTTTACCCTCCAGTATGATGCGAACTGTCACTGTTTGTCTCCCGAGCCTCCGACCGTCCTCCTCCCTCATTGAGTCGGTGCTTTTCCTTTCACCTCTCGCTCTCCAAAGAGTACACAGAGAGGCTTATGCTTTTAAAAAGAGCCATTCATCACGGCCTGTACACTCGGCTGCTACCAGTCCATCTGCAGGAGAAACATCGACTTGTCTCCTGATCTCGGCGCTTCTTCTTCTTTTTCTCCCTTATTTCCTCCTTGACTCTTCTCTTCACCTCATCTCATCCTCTCCTCGTTTTTCATTTCTCAAATTTCTTCTCCTCCTGTTTTCAATCCTCTCTCCTCTCCTTTCTTGTACTCTAATCTTGTTCCCTTTCAAATATCATTTCCTCTCCTCTCCTTGAATCCTTTCCTCTTCATTCCTTTAATTTCCTCTAATCTCCTTTCCCCCCATTTCATCTCCTTTGTCTCCTCTTGAATACTGTCCTTTCCTTTCCTCCCCCTTCCTTCCTCCCTCTTTGTTTCCTCTCCTCTTGTCTCCTTTTCTCATTTCCTCTTTTTCATATCCTTTCCTTGTCTCCTCTTCTCTTGAATCCTTTCCCTTCTTCTCCTCCCTTATTGTATTCTCTCATTTCTTCTCCTCTTGCTTTCTGTCCTCTCCTCTATTTTCTCCTCTTCTCTCCAAAACATTTCCCAGCATCATTTTGTATTCCATCTTATTCTACTCTCTCATGTTCTCCTCTTTTTCCTCTCCTTTCATTTTCTCTCTTTTCCTGAATATTCTTTTTGTATTTCATTCTGTATCACCTTTTATCATCTTTTTTCCCCACGTGAGTGTGTATGTGTATGTATTTACAGGAATTCTAGGAAAGCTAATAGGAACAGCACTCACTATAACACACACACACACACAGGCTGCTACAGTATCCAGCCCCTTGTATCTCTGGTGCTTTGATGCAGGGAATCAGACTGGCGCTCATTGACTGAGCTCAGCCATGCGTGGGCTGATTCTACATTATAGTCAATACTGGATGAATGCCTGGGCCTGTGTGTGAAAAAAATCCTCAGGCCAAAGTGCTGCAGCCTGCCCCCAAAAGCCTTCTGAAAAGCACTCGCATGCGCACACACAACACCAACACGTACAAATACAGTCAGGCCTCAGCGACGTACAGTCACATTCAAACCTCTGACAAAAGACAGAAGAGTTTGTGACATATTTGATGTTTTAAAATATGCAAGAAAAAACTGCCTCTTAGTCACACAACAACTTCGCGGACAGGGAGAGAAATACACACACACACAAAAAAAGAATAATCTGAAGGATGGTGTCTGAGCTCGTGCAGTAATAGTGATTCTCCATTTAGCTTTTCCAGCCCATTGCAGAAAGAACGGCTCGTGATTTTTAGGATTGTGAAAAATGCTTGTGCAGGAATTTGCTTTCATGCTATGCTGGCCAGCAAAACAGATTTCAAGTGCTCAGCTAAAGCTGGTGGGCGAAATGGACGAGTAAGGGACGCTAAAGGAAAGAAAACGCAGGAGTAAGACTTTAATAAAGAGGAAAAATTGTGGAGAAGCAAAGTCACGAATCAACTAAAAAACTTCCTTTAAACGCCAGTGGAGTGCATTGAAAGAAAAACCTTGGGAAAGAAATTAACAAAACGGTTCAACTGTGGAGGAACCTCCTTTTTTACAGGATGCATTGAGTAACAGAACTGCAGGTCAGATAGTCCCCATGGTGAGACAGTCATGTTTTTCATATCTGCTGTCTTGTATCCAGTATATCACATCTTTGACAGCCAGTGTTTCCCACTGTTCGGCTGACAGCAACTTCAACACAGTGGCAGAGCCCAAACAACAGCCATCAGTCAGTTGAAAGAAGTTGCTGCCGACTGATTTCAGCAGCCTGGACAGAGATATCAGAAGAGCTGTCATTTAAAGAAAATATCAAGCTGGAGCAAATTCAGAAAGTGTATAATAGTCCTAATTGATCTAATGCAACCAGCAGAGTCTGTTCCAATAGAGCGGTGTGGTTTTCACTCCACGTTCTATATTTTTCTTTATTTAAATGTATTAAACTAGAAAACGACTTGAAAAAATAATCCATGAAAATTGTTAAACCATTTAGAGGGCACTCATTGAAATACTTTGAAATTCAAAAATGTAACCCTAGAGTGTTATTGGAAGACATGAGAAAACTTTATTTCTGTTAGTCACTTGCCCTATAAAGGGTTAAACAGTAATTTGGAGAAAAAGAATAAGAAAATTGAAGCATTACAGTTTTTTAAAGTTTAAAGTTTAATATTAGGTTTGAATTCTTTTAACTGAACTGAAAATAAAGTTGCACCTATTTACTGTATATGAATTTATGAGGTGAACTAAGTTAAAGGTTCTAGATTTGTGAAAATTGTTGTACCATGTTGTAATAAAAAAAAACACATTACCAATAATGAATCCAGAAAGATTTTGCAGTAAAGTTAAGCAGAACTTCAGACTGTGTTTTACAACATGAACAGTTTGCCTCAATGTCAGGTTTATGAAGCTTATCTAACGTGTGAATAATCTTGTATGACACATTCATGATCAAATATTAATCATGTCTCCATTCATTTTCATGAGAAACAGGGCGAGAGTTCAGTCAGTTCCAGAGAGGAGTTCAACTCGTCTGTTGTTCACAGAACTAGAGGCTTCAATGATGAGAAATATCAGGCTCGATAGAAAAATGAACATAATAAGAAGGTTGGACTCTGATGTGAGTGCAAGGACATGATTAAAGGGTAGAAAAAAACACAGTGTTATAATTTGCAGCTTTGTGGCCTGCTGCTGCCGGGACGGGATATTTATCTGTCCTGTCTGCTTTTCGTCTCAGTGCACGACTAAATATCCCTGTTCAGTTTATGGCCTCATAAGTGACAATCCAACGACACTGGGAGGAAGTTGCGCTTCACAAAGTCAGTAAACAACTCTTGATTTTATCCTTGAAGTTAAACTGTGGAGAAATGTTGAATGTCAAATCCAGTTTTCTCCATTTTGCAGAAGCAACAATAGCTTAGAGATTAGATAACCGAGTATGAGCTGGGACAGTGGACAGTGCATTTTAGTACCGCCCCCTGCTGGACAACAAGTGAAGCCCAGCTGTGCTTAAACACTGAGGAGTTTATATTTGAGCAGATCTTTGCAGATGAAATATACATTGTTCCTTTTTTCCCCACATTTGAGCTGCAGCTTAAATTTCAAATAAGAAGAGACAGCCCGAGCTCTCGGCAGCAAAACACTGACTGCAGACTAAAGGGCAACACACACTGACACTGCTTTTAAAGTGCTTCTGCAGAGTTTCACACATCACTCAGCTGTCTCCTGGAACAGATGTGCTTGCATTTCTACAAATGTTTCGCTCCACATCAGCTCTGACAGGCCTGCGTGTGTCACATGTCAATACGGCACCAGCCTCGTTTTTTAAGGTTTCAATTCTCTTGCTACTATTTTCCAAATGTTGAACTGAAATAAATGTCTAGAATGATCGATCAAAGCTCACAGTTTCAGGATCACATCATGGTTGGGTTGTCATTTCTGAACTACTTTTAAAACTTTTGCAACTGAGCACCAGAACTGAACACACAGCTGCAACTAATGATTATTTTCATTATTGATGAGTCAGCTGATTGATTTGACTATTAATCATTTAGTCTACAAAGTCAGAAAATGTTCCCAGAGCCCAAAGTGATGTTTTCAAATTGCTGCCTTTGTCCAACCAAAACTGACTGAAACGATTAATCAATTATCAAAATAGTTAAAACAATTTATTTTCTTTCCATTGACTGATCGATTAATCAGCTCTAGATGATGTTTTTCTCACGCCTTTATTCCTTCACTAAACAGTCGGTGGTCATTGTTTTTAATTCTCTGAATCTGATTATCTCACCACAAAGCACATTAGCATTTAAAATAATCATTACAGTCCATTTTAAATCAGGAGGCGAGAGACTAAAATCTTCACACCACAACATCATCTGCGCTCCTCTCACGGACTAACGCTGATCTCAAATCAGCTGCGATGCCGGATTGATGCTCAAAGCAACCTAAAAGTCAGGCCGTGTGTCCCTCGGCCCGTCTGTAGGGCAGCGCGGTCTTACAGCGACCGACCTTTGTTGTGTTTTTGGAGAACACTCGATCAGATACAAGTGGGTTTTGTTGAGAGGAGAGGAGGCTTTTTACCCAGTCAAGCGTGTACGACCTGAGATAAGAGAAAAAGAGGCAGGGAATGAGTTGTTCTGAAGGGAGGCCGCCCTGATACGCTCCTCACTCTGTAGCCCCCCCCAAAACAGCCAATCTGCTCATTCACTGCAGTCCCCACAGCAGCACGGACAAAGAATGAAAAACCCCTGACTACATTCTGGAAAATGTATGAAAGCGAGATGTGGAGATCCAAGCAGTAGCCCATATCCATTCTGTCTTGTAATGGAAATGTGACACGGGGGGATGAGTAAGTACAAACCTATTGACTCCGTGAGTGTGTGTGTGTCTGTGTGGTGAGAGGCAAAGATGGCCGAGAGAGAGAAAAAAAAATGAAAAGGGAAAGAAAAAAGAATATACGCATGAGAGAAATACACGGCTCTCGTCCTCAGGTGGGGAAGAGAGACAGATAGAGAGGGAGGACAAACACTATCCGCAACACTTCTGACAGCGGCTGCACCGAAATATCGATCGACCGGTGGCCTCGAGACATGTTGTGGACAAAAAGCAGCCATTATTTCAGAGGCACGTCTATTCGCACATCTGTGGTCGCCATGCAGGTTGCACGAGGGCAAACAAGCTATATATCTGCTGACAGTCCTTTTATTCAAGCATATTATTTTGGATGAAATAGTTTTATGGAGCGCAGGTTAATGTTGCGTTTAAGAGCCGTGGGTATTTTGAATTCCCGAAAATTTATAAACTAAATCTGTGTAGGTTTGGTTAAGTTAGGGCATCTGAACATATGTAAGGTTAAAGAAAGATTATGGTGATGATAAAAGAAAACATCAACTACTGGAGACAGGATACAAATTTTATACATTCGTCCACCCTGACGTCCTGACTATCAGGATTGGTGGCAGTATGATAACACTGCTTCCTACTTTGCTTCTAAAAGACATAGAAATGATCTGCTATCTCATTCAGTTATGTTGCATAACTAGTTTAAGATTAACAAGATGTTGGTTCATCAAAATTTTAATTGCAAATAACACAGAGAGAACGATCAGGAGGTAAATTGTCTTCACTTGATTTCTTTTATTAGACTAGTTGTCAGCTTCTGCAGCCCAGAAATTATATTGCACAAGAGCAGTTCCTGTGGTTTGACTTGCTTTTCCTCCATTTTGTAGCTACTATAAATTTTACATGCCACGTTCTCTGAAATGACACATTTATATTCTAATTTTTATTTCTAATTACTGTTCAGTCATTTAGATGAGAAACACATTTTAAGCACAGTACAAATGCAAGCCGGCACCGCTTCCATCTCCAACTTTCATATAAGCTTCAAAAAGGAAAAAGCAGTCGACCATCACTCACCCCGGTCGGTGTCGTACAGGAAGACGAACTTGTTCCAGTCGTAGTGGTCGAGGAGGGACAGCAGAGCCCCCCGGATGGACGGCCGGAGCTGCAGGGTGAACTGGCTCTCGCCCTCGGTGGGGAAGCTGGGCGTGATGAGGGAGATGTGCAGGGCGCTGCAGAAGGACGTCAACGTGTGCACCGAGCGCTTGTCGTACAGGCCGAAGATGGCGAAGACACCGCGGGAGTACTGGGAGCAAACTGGGGAGGAAGACAACATCGATTAATACATATGAAGATAAAGGTATTGAAGATGGGGAAGGATAGAAAAACACTTTCTGTGAATTGGGCTGTGAACCATTTTAAAAACATGAGTCAACATTCTTTCTGTATTTAATCCTTAACAGTCTTTTCTCTTTTTGGGGTTTGTTCCTTTTCATCATCACCTTCACGCCAACATACTGTTCTCGAGTCATTTCATCGTTCTTTGTTTGGTTCAACATTTGGCAACACAGATCCAACGTCTTCTTCATTGGACTCATCTAAATAATCTGTCGCAAACAAAATAATTTTTTCATTTTCTTTTGTTTCTTTATTTGAACAAAAAATAAGCTGTTTTTTTCATCTGTTTTCCTCCAATCAAGAATCCACACAGTCACAACAAAGACGTCTTTCATTAAGCACATTTCTCCTGTGATAATTTCATTGTGTTGGAGCAAAACAACAACACACACAATGAGGGCTCATCTCCAGAGAAACACATTTTTTTTATAATGATACAGATCTTGGTACAATGCCAGGAAAGCAATGCTGGCACTCATGAAGCGACGTTTCCAGTTCTTTTGGAATAAACAGAAGAAGAACTGGGTTGTTAACGTGAGCAGCGATAGCCATCATATTTGACAAATGCACCTGGGCGGATGATGAAGACAAAAGACCACTGACTGATTTGAATGACAACTGATGGCTGAGAGACGTGGCGCAAAAATCACCCCAGCAATGAAAACTTGGCACCACGACTGGAGACAAAATAACAAACCATTATCCCGCTGATTACCACTTTAAATCCTTTCAAGAGAACCACTGAATGCAGTAAACAGAGATCAAAACCAAACGCATCCGTTTCCTCTAATGCCTTCATCTCAAAAGCTGTTCTCTTCCCTCATTTAAACAGCAACAACAGTAGCAACATTTCCTAGTGGCGCATTGAATCAGTCGTTGTTGTGTAGATATATCTAGAGGACGTTTTGCCCATTAACAAAACGCATCACATTCACGCTGCGCTGCTTCGCCACATCAAAACAGCACAAACTCAACGTGCATCTATTGTGTTTTATTGGTCAGACTTTGAATTAAATGGGAACTTTGCATTTTCATAAAGTCCACACACGAGCCNCACACACACACACACACACACACACACACACACACACACACACACACACACACACACACACCCAGCGTGTGCTGCTTAAGGAGATCTGCTCATTATAGAAAGGTTTGGCTGTCGACAAGAGCCGCGCTGTAATTGCCCACTTTTTACACACAACAAGAGAAAGGGAAGATAATGAGCATCCTCTGCCAGTTTCCAGGTACGAGGAGAATCAGAGCGAGCGGCGAACTGAAGGAAGAGCTCAAGATGTTCCTCTTGTTAAAGGAAAATGGGGGGTGGGGAAGCAAACAAGAGGGCTGCTTTGCTGACAAACCCATTGTTTCCACGCAGAGTGCAGTACTTTACTGGAGAGAGAGAGAGAGAGAGAGAGAGAGAGAGAGAGAGAGAGAGAGTCTGTCTCCTCTGATCTGCCTGCAGCCTCCTCCCTCAGCGAGACAAACAAGACAACAGTCAGAGAGCGAGCAGGCGAAGCCACGCTTCTGCTGCTGTACACACAATTAAGGTACATGGAGGTGCCGGGAACTACAGTACCAGGAGAAACACGGCAGTCAAAGCTGCGCTGTTGAGGGGTTTGTTGTAATATCGCAGCTTAAGTTTGCTTTTCCTCGTGTCATGACTCATTTAGAGTCAGTCTCAGCGTGGCCCGGGGGGACGTTCCTACAAATATGAATCGCACTTGACTAGAAAGAACTGCGAGTTATCTACCTAATCTCACATCGGCAACTGAGAAGTCATTCTTCTTTGCGGCGGAAATTCACGATAAAGCGATTCCCTAATTTATAAAATTCCCCTCCAGTCAAAAATGCTTATTGTTACTTCAGCTGCATGTTGACAGAAGAAGTCTTTTTTTCAGTCATCTCTTATAGGAGGAAAGTTTCTCTCTGCTCAAAGTAACTCTCAGTTCAAGACATGCACGTACAAGATAACTCACAGCTGCGTTGGCAGCCAATCGTGGTCCAATATGCAACTCACACAAGTGTGATGTGGGAACTTGCTCTGCAGACACTGAGATCTTTTTATTGAAGTAGGAGAAGAGGAGTCCAGCAGATAAACTTTCAGAACAAGAACTATCTGCAGCAGGGGCACTGAGACCTAAACAAACCTCTGCTGCCAAGGAAGCTTGAAAGCCAAGGATGAGCAGCTTTTCCTACTAATATTGAAGAAAAATAACCACAACATTTAGCTCTTGGCTGCTGACATTTGCAGATTTGTTTTAAAGTTCTTCTATATGCTACTGTTAACAAGCTGATTTGCCTTCTAGCCTGCAAACTGACTGTCGCAGTGCAGTTTTCCCTCTGTGGACGTTTGTTTGGTCATTCAGATAGCGGAGGTGTCCATACTGTGTGTGTGTGTGTGTGTGTGTGTGTGTGTGTGTGTGTGTGTGTGTGTGTGTGTGTGTGTACATATTGGGGGATGAAGGCTCGCAGGATTCGTGGTAGAGAGAGCGTTCAGTCAACCAAGAAAAGAGTCCAGAGGTTGGAAAATCCGCACAGCCCACTGATGTCCCCTCGAGGGATGGGATGACACACACACACACACACACACACTATCTCCTGATGCTACATTCCTATTAGGCAGAATTACCAGTCTGACTAAAAACATATCAGTCTGAATGTCAGTAAACCTGTGATCAAACCCTTGTTCAAACTTTGTCTCCCCCTGCTGTGTTTGTCTCTAATTACTGCTTGAGTCAAACCACTAAGGCTTAACTCATCTGTTCATGTCACTAAAACTGATAATGCACAAAATGCAAAACTATAACAATGCTAACACTACATCCAATAATAGCTTTTTTCTAACCACTTCTACCACACCATTAAACGCTACATGCCACATCCATGTTGATTGAATCTGTGTTAAATATCATCCTTCTGACACTCGTGCACAGAGACCAATAAAACCAATAGCAATGGGATTGATTAACATATCACTGATAGAAACACAACCATATTAATTTGTACATCACATGTTTATGAAAGTTTAATCAACGTTTTGAAGTAGAATTCAAACACTTTGCCCTAAAATGAACCTTGAACAGGAGGTATAGTGGTGTTTTTTATAATTCCAGTTTATATGCACGTGTCATTAAAAGACATCAAAATATATTTCTTGGACTAAAAGCAACTGAAATGCACACTGTATTACAATTATTGATGCACTCATGTGTACACCACTTTAATATTACATTCTTAATCTGAATCTGTAAATAGTAACTAAAGTGTTATGTAACTGAGTACAAAGTATAATATTTTCCACTGAATTTTAGGAGTAGAAGAATAAAAACGCAGAAAATTTAAATACCTGAGTGAATGTAATTCAAATCTTTCCACCACTGTTTATGAAAAAAAACCTTTCCGACTCAGAAAAGTTCTCGAAACATCATCAGAAACATCAGCGTGAGGTTCAGACCTCCTGAAGCTGCCGTCTGATTGGCTGCCTTTCAGACCTGTGAATGCTGGAATATCCCCTAAAAATCATTGCACCACGAGTTCGGTCCAACTCTGAGCATAACAGGATTCCTTCAAGGTCACATTTAAACACATTGAGGAGCTGCCAACGAGACCATCCTGCCCAGAGAAGTTCTGGCAGGGTGGACAGGAGCTTCACTACGTGCCAAATGGCAGATGATGAGTGTTCTCCATTTCATTAAAATGGATTGAAGAAGGAATCCATCAAAATCATAAACAGCTAACAGCTTGGCTCGTGTCACCAGCGGGTTTGTTCAGTATCTCTCCCTGATGACCGACATGAGGATCGCGTCTGGGTTTCCATTCAGTTAGTCACAATGAAGAATTTATCAATGTCCGTCTGCACAGTTTTAATATCACAAGAACACTTAAATAATGGAGTCTGTTTTTTTTTTTGTGAGTGAGTGTTTTTATTTGTTTAGAGGGCAACTAAATATTTCGTCTATATAATTGATCTAATTCACATTAATCTGGCAGCTTTTGTCAACACAGGTCACCTCTATAATAATGATTCAAATGATTCACTGCTGAGTTGTTGATCCTCAATCTTCTAACATCATTTAACAGACACAGATTTTATCGGTCAGTCTGACATTGTCTGATAAAAATAAACACAAGGGTTCAACTCAAATGTGGACTTGCTGTAAAATACCATCGCCGTGTTGCACAAAACTGTCTCAGGTTTATGTTTGTCATAAACAAACCATCATCAATGTCCAGAACAAAAAATAACACGTTCACAGAAGCACTAATAGAACCATTAAAACAACTTTATTATGTCATACTTAACATTGTGTTTCACTAGAGTCAGACAAGCTCTATCTAACTGTCTGGCTAGTCAAGAATAACTTATACAGACACACAAATGAATATTAATAATAAATACAGATTCTCATTTTAAAAAAACTATTATTATACTATTATTAACTATTGCTTATGTCCACCTCTTTATCTTACCTGTTTTTGTGCTAGAACAAATTAAACAATTAATTATTTTTATTGTTTATTGCTATTTGGGTTTTTTTCTTATCAGGTAATGGAAATACTTTGTTTAATCACGTCCAGGATTGTTTATGCTGAGAAGTAAGAGACTGCATTAATATTATATTAGTCCTGGAGCTACATCTATGAGCTCCATATGTTATGTTATCTAAACATTAACGGTGGGTGGCAGTGATGTGTTGTTAGTTTGAGATGACAAAATTCATCTCAAGAGGAGAAAACATCACTTATCAATGACTGAATCAAACTTCTTTAACAACAAAACAGACTGTAAAACTAAGAAGGACACACTGAACAAAATCCATAAATTAACTCAGACAATGTTTTGGCGATGATGTGACAGATACCACACAGTTACTGGATGAATTCATAGGCTCTCTGGAAGTGACTTTATGAGTAATACAGACACTGGATGCAAACTTCACGAGACTGTATCTGTGTAGAATGATTGAATTTATACAAGATTTACAATGTCAAGCTCCTCTCATGTAATTTGGCAATTATAGTGTCTCTATAAATACAATACAATACACAAAACTGGGACTTTTTTTTTTTAAAGAAAAATTGGACAGATTGCATGATTAAATGTGTGCAACTGTCTGTATCTAATTGAAAAAAACTTTAATTCAGTTAACAAAGTTGCACGGCTCAGCTGACTGTTAGTGATGTTCGTAGCTTCTGGGACGACCCATTGGAATGTACCAAAAAAAAAAAAATCTATTTCAGAAAAATGTCGAAATGACTTTTCCTCAGTCAGAGATGTGTCACTTCCACATGTGTTTTGAGACACACGGCTTCATGGAACATCCAGATCAGGTTTGCTCCAGTGCAAAGAGACAGCAGAGGCCAATAGTAGCAATCCATCAGAGTCAAGCTGTATCAAACAGAGTTTGCTCTGTATGACCTAGTAGTGATGTGACAGCAGTAGTACTGACAGTGAGTGGGCGGCCGCTAGTGACAGGCCGCCCTCCTGGACTGGTCCATTTAGTCCCACACCAGCAGTGACCCTGAAACAGCATCCGCTGGCCTCACACTCCACTGCACAAACAGGTCAGAGCACACACACACTGACTGCAGCTCGCACTGATCAATGGGCCAGACATTCTGCGAGTGACACACTAACAGAGCAACGCAACAGAAGCCCTCCTGTCATTTTACATAACGCTCGTCCGAAACCAACTCACATCATCTCTTCTAGCAAAAAAAATCTCGAATGACTGAATCTGGCTCGAGTGCATCTTCTGTCTGAATCATCTCAAACTTAACAAATCCCTCCAGCTGAGCTGAGCCATGCTGGGCCATGTTAAGGTAAGAGAAGCTTCCCCAACCTGGTCCTGTTGACCAGCAGGACTTTCAGCTAAACTGCTTCGTCATCAGTGCTCGGTGTAAATCGGTGGACGGTTGGAAAAGGTCTAGTGCCAGTGACACACTTTCCCCTCGGTCCCCCAGGTGTCAGGCCCCACCCACAGCACAGGGCGGTTTGATGCTGACTGCCCCCGACCTCTGCCCCGTCGATATATCGATCTCAGCTGCACAGAACAAACCTCCATTATTTACCACTTGTTTGAGGCAAAAACATCCCACGCCTGCTGAGAGGGAATTATTCCACTGGATTTTGAGTTATGGTAAATTCTTCGAATCCCAAATCATTTGCCAGCTGTTTGAATCAATTACATTTTAGTGTGGAAAAGTGGAATATTGACTGATGAATAGGTAAATTTAGCTTGTATCATTTATGGAATCTTGAAATTCTCCTGCTGTAATTCCTCAAGATTCAGCAGCTTTTCAAACCTCGTTGTCCTATATGTTTTGTCTGTTACATTGCTAAAACAAAGCCAATATAATTTATATTGTTATAATAAGATCCCGGTAAAAATAAACTTTCAAATGACTTTCCATGAACGGCTATACAGTACAAAGACATGGAAAATCTGTGAGCATTCATGGTAACATAAGTGTCAATATATGTAGAAGATAGTTTCAGAAGAAAATGATTAAATTCCTGTGAACAGTGAAACCAGTCAGTAATTTATTCTGTAAGAAGGATCCTAATTAATTCCCGATGAGCTGCTCATTCCTCAATCCAAAAGAAGACAAATTTCTTGTATCACACTGAAGACTTTCCTACCGACCTGGGATTCACTTTAAAGGATGATTCTGGTGTTATTCAATATTTCATGATCTCATCTCATCTCTTAATACTTTCTCACTTCCCTGCAAAGTCCACTTGTTCCTACCAAAGATATACTGTTCATGTTAAGCAAAGGTCAAAAAATTATTTTTCAAAAAACGTGCAGAAATTTTCTAAAACAGCTGGAAACTACAGCTTTTAGTAAACGTTACTCATCCAGATGTAAGTTGCTGTGGATTAATTCACATTTCAGCGTTCAAGTGAGTTTATCCAGCAGCAGGATGTTGCATGTGGGACTGACGAAAAAGTATAGTGTCCACGTTCAAGGTGAAGAAGGATCGTGTCAGCAAATATCATATAAATGTGTTTTTCATGGAATTAGCTGACAGTAAACATATAGAATAACACCAGGTTTATTGCTTAAAGCTGAACTGAAAAGTGAACAACAACAGATCCTTGACAGATCCTGCACTTGTCACATTTAATGTCTTGTCCCCTAATTCATCATTAGACTTCAGACTTATCATGTTTTTGTTTTTTGTTTTTTTGTTAGTTTTCAGCTCACTGATTGGACCGTCCTCCACACGGGGAGTAATTAATTATTTCCATTTGATTGGACAGCGCCCTGCTATGAATATGTTTAATTATTTATTGGATGGATGCGGCACTAATTGTCTTATTTGACTTTTTATGATTTCTAATTTATGAAAAACTTTTAGAAACTACTTCATAGTCTCCGATCCAGTAAGTATGAAACTGGAGAGAAATCGAGTCGACACAGATATTGGATGCAGGAAACTTTCCAAGTCAGATCTGGTGACTGAAGTTATTGTGAAAAGCCATTTATGCTGGTATTTTCTATCATAATCAGCAGCGAGATATCATCGACTCACAAAGAAGCAAACAACATGAGTGGAGGTCTTTTAGGAAAAAGGACAGAGAGGATGAGAATGAAGCTCCTTTGTGTCTGTAATAGTTTCAATGAGGCAAAAATCGATAGGGACCTCTGTCTGAGCGGTCCGGATGAAAAGAAACCATCACTATTTTACCGACCGTACACAGCACTCACGCCCGGGCAGGCAGCCATTTTGAACAGGATCACAGCAGAAAGCCTTCTCTCAATTCAGCACCTCTATTGACACGACTGCTGTCAGACACAATGTAGTGGCTTCACTGAAGCTCACGTTACCTTTATTCTGAGGTTAATGATGCGGTTGAGCCGGTTCCCTTTGTGTCAGCTGGACAACAGGCAGGTCAGAGCGGAGAATCAACATCACCGTAGCTGATCCACAGAAGTAAAACTGCCTCATATTAACACCTGAATTACAGCCAACACAGTCTGTGACTTCCAGAAAATCATCCATCTTTATTACCTTGAACCTGGTTGTGTTCAAGTGTGAAAACTCATGAATGGCTGAGTTTGTGCAATAACTTGGTTTATGAGCAAAAACCTGCAAAAAAGCTAATAACATCACCAACAGCCTCAGCTTTTAGTGTTAATTAGAAAGTTTTATAGTTGACGGGACCAAACTTTAACAAGTCACAGGAAGAAGTAAAGCTATCAAAACTGCAACATATAGACAGTCACAGCTGATATACGTCCTGTTAAAACACAGAGCAATGAATGGGAATATATGAAAGTATATTTCTCTATATGAAAAACATCCTATAGAACTCTGTTAGCAACACTTTATGAAGTTAAGGGAAATATAAGACTCGAAGTGTTAACGTGTCGACCTACCATTCGACATAAACATACCTGCTTATTTCGACACTGTATTTTACATGAATTCATTATGTGCTTCATAATTTAGAGCAACAATCACTACACTAACTAAGTTAAATTAAAATGATGACAGTGGTAAACGTTACCTGTTAAACAACACATAGCATCTTCAATTTTATCAGCATTTTTCTGCTGTGCTAAGTCTGACCAACACCACTATGATTTTCTCCAACCTACAGGTCATTGCTGGTTTGAAACCTTAGAAGAAAGAATCAAGAGACCATCACCCACAGCTAAGGCTAAACAATCCACTAAATTTGTCATTTCAATTAAACAATAATAGATCCAATAGAACAATAATAATGAAATTTAAAAAAATAATTAGGTGTGTTTTGATCCATATCTGCATCAACATACATACAAGTACAGCAGTTAAGAAAAAAATACCAACAATGATCATACTTATTTTGCAATGTTAAGAAATCTCATTAAAAAAATTCGGGATCTGCAACAAAACGATCTTGACCTTGTTTCTCGGTCCATTGCATGACTTTGCCCAGAAATATCCAGCTAACAACAAACAAACAAACAAACAAACCGCTGGGACAGAAAACATAACCTCTTCTGCAAAGACAAAAACAGAACAGAAACTGGAACAGCCTTCATGAACTGGCCGTAGACTGAGTCAGGATTGTGTTACATGTGCAGGTAGCAGAGAGCAGCAGCACGGACAGGTACAACCTCTGAGATATGACTAAATGAAACGATACAACTTTGTGTGATACACAACATGTCTGTGTTTCTGCCTTCTGCTGCTGTTCAGTTAAATCTGGCACCGAACACCACACTGCTGCCTCCTTCATTTCCTCCATGTGTGTGTGTGTGTCAGACTGAATAAGGCGTGTGTGCCATGTGCTTGTGTGCATTCAAGTGCACGTTGCATGCATGTACGCATTTGTGCACATGACTTTTCCTTTGGCATCAGACACACACACACAAAGAGAGAGAGAGAGAGAGAGAGAGAATCCCACTGGATATCATTGCAGCACATTTCCACATAATGCATGAGTGCCACTGACAGACCATGTCTCACTACACTCACACACTCACTTATACACACATGTACACATGAACACACACATGCACTGTGCAGCGCCGTATTCTGTCTGCTTGACTTTGTCTCCCACCATGCCCTGGGTTAAAGAGCGGTGGTGCAGGGCGGCAGGGAGGGAAGATGAGGCTCTGCTCTGCACATCATTTACGCACTCCATCTCCTCCCCCACCCCCTCCATTTCCCTCCACCCTGTCATGTAACAAGCCAGAGGTTTAGTGCTAAAAGAATTAGAGGTAGCCTTGTGTGTATGAGCACACGTACACGGAGGAAGCTGGTTAAACCCGGAGCGTCGCAATATAGCATGAGCCTTAAAAAATAGTGCCTCAAAGATTGATCTTATTATCCTGTGCAGACAACTATTTTTTCATGCAATCGAGAGGGACGAACCACCTCTACTCAGATAAAACACAAATCTGATAAAAGATAATAGCAAGAAAACCAACAAATAGCAAAACATTTATGTGTGTCTGTGTGTAATGTATTCAAAAAGCCTCATTACAACGCTGCAGTAAATAAACGTAATCAAACAAACTGCATCACATCCATCATATCAGAAGCCGTCGGCTCAAGATATTGGCAAAATGTTAGTGTATATTGGTGACATGCACGCAGTCACACAATCACAATCTGAACTGGAGCTGCACAATTTCACTAAGTGCAATCTGCAGCCAGTGCTGTAACCCCTGTGGGGAAAATCATGTGACAGATAATAAAATACAGCTATGATCAGCCATATAGCATAGCTTTATGGAATGAGGGGGGTTAAACACACATTAGATTCCCAAGTCAAAAAACATTAAAAAAAAAAAAAAAAAACAACAAATATAAGAGCTAATAATGTATCAGAGGTCCTCAGAGGGATCGTCAGGAGGCACGAAACACTCCAAACTGTGAATATTTTAAGTGCAACCACCAAGGGATGAGTGAACTAAACTCCTCGTAAATCCTTTACCACTTATCATCCATAAAACATGAGCTGAAGAGAGAGAGAGAGAGAGAGAGAGAGAGAGAGAGAGAGAGAGGAAAAGTTATAGGGAGATAATGGATAAGAGCCAATCAAATATTCCTGCACTTTTTGCTCCTGTCAAGGAAAAATTGATGGTGGACGTGGGGCTGCTGTGTAAAGTAAATAAAATAATTCCTTGTGAAGTGCAGGAGGAAATGGACACTCGAGCTTCAGCACTAAATAATAAGCCTTTTTCGTTGATCATATTTTGATATTTCACACTGGTTTGAGTAAAAATAAAAGCGGCTGAATTCCATTTAGTTGCTTCAGGCTCCTGCTCTTGTGCACGCTGACTCGCCGTCACGCTGTCATTGAACAGAACAGAGCTGTTGTTAACGTTATTAGTAACACCAGTGCTTTTCTCACTATGACAAGTCAAAATATCTGCTGTGAAAAAGGCCCACAGTCATTCGCCTTTGCCTTTATTGCCGACAAGGGGACAAGTTTCCTGAACTTCCACACTGCTCAGTGGGTGATACCAAATCCCAGCTCCAGAAACTTAGCCGGCAGTTTGTTGATGGAGACTGGTCCTCACATCACAGCAAGGGCAACAAACACAACACGTGGAAGACATGAGGATATGGAACATGCAACTAAAAAATCCAGGAATGAGCTTAAAAGAAAATAAATGGTGCTGCAATGCACACAATAGGAAACTGAAAAACTACAAACTGGTCCGGAAGCCATTTTGGGCCACTGACTGCCCGAGGCGGACCCAGCAGTGGATTCTCCATCAGTGTGCATCATGTTCTTGGTAATGTGGAAGAAAATCAATATCAATATCAGCACCATTTCTTTTATGGTGTCCGTTCAGTAACCACTTATTTCACGTGATACCAAACAGCACATAAAAAAGATGAAGTCACTCCCGCTGTCATTCATTTAATGAAGTGTAGCTGACAGCTTGGATGATATACTTCACTGGTCACCTTACATTCTGTCTTCCTGGAGGTTTGTTGACAACCTGTCTGATCATCTGAGAACAATGTTACCAAGCTGAGATGAGCTGTAGTTTTCATCTATTAATTTGATATGGAGAGCAAGCAGCTTTATTTACACATCCAGTGTTTCTGGCCACTGCTTTTAGCTCCATTTTTGTCTCCACCAACTCCTGAGGGAAAAATGTGGTTCTTTAGCTGCTTAATGCTCGACTATGTTCCCCAGCTAGTTGCTAACTTTATCTGTCTGCAGGTTAATTTTTTGACTAAGAAATGAAGCCATGAAAGCAACGAGTCAATCAGAACAATAAAGTTGTCGATGGATATAGTGGAGATGTTGACTGTGGGGAATTTTAATTACAGCAGTCAGAAAATGAACATGCAGTCAAAGTAAGATGACTGATTTTGATTTTATTTATTTATTTATTTATTTTTTAAGCAAAGCACATTTCAGCAGAGGAGAATTTGATAGACAGATGGCTGCCAAATATTGACAAAGTGTGAAAAACAGACTATTATGTACTGCACCATGAGCTGGTGTCCCACAGAGCCTTCACACAAATTAATATCTCAACTCGGGAACAGTCATATCAAATAGAAACACATATCACAACTGTCAGCTGAAGCATCAAATATCTGTTTTATAGGGCTCGACTGAAAATGAACTCCCCTGACATGAAGTGACATTGAGGTATGTGTCAAGATATTTATTACATTTGAAGGTGTACAGCATGTGTTTTTATTTCAATGAATGCAAGTTTAGGTTGTTTGAGCGAATTGACCTTTTATCAATTTTGTCTTTATAGAGGAATGGTCCTTTATTAGAACTGTTATCGCTGCAGTTTAGGTCATAATTCTTAACAGTGATAATAACATTTTACTCACCTAGTTAATTGCTGATGAGGGTTGAGTTGGGATCATTGAGAAAAGGTCATTTATTTAAAGCCATTTCGAGGCTCATCCTTTGCTAAAGGCCATCGTTTATTGTTTCAAGCAAGCGAATAAAGCTTTTTCTTTCTTCCTATCACTCCCCTCCTGAAGGAATCGCTGTAAAGTCTCTATGTTTTCACAAGATTTTCTTTCCTTTTCTCATAACCTCCAATGCTATAGAGTTCATGCTATAGAATAAAACAGGTGGAGTCATTTTCAAACCTGAAAATGTCCCTCCTCCTATTTCCTTTATCTTCACAAGCCTCCATGAAAATACAGTAAACCCAGTATTCTCTGATTTGAAATATGATACCATACCAGCCTAAATGGGTCCAACCCTCACACATACACACACACACGCTCAGAGAGACACACATAAATACCCACATGTGAGCACGTCACCGAGAAAACCAATAAGCTGCAGTATGGCACCCCTGACGATCAGCAGCGCCGCCGCTTCATATCTGTACGACCTGATTTACAGCAGCTGCCGGACATTTCTCTGCTCCACAGGTGACTTGGCCGATATAGTCGTGGTTCATCTAATACAGACATCAGCAGCCTCAAACAACAGCTGCTGCACAATCTTCTACACATTAATACTGCACACGGGACAATAAAACATTCAGCCTATCAGAATTATATTATATAAGTTGGACAATACAGGCACTGTCTTAATGGGTGGTTTGCATTTTCTCATTTAAATCTGCTTATAACTAAATGGTTATTTATTCAAAGAAGGATTTAGAGTAATTTGACCGTTTTTATTACTATTATGTTTAAAAGTTTTCACGTGTTAACCAGTGCAATGAAGAAAATAAATGCTCCACACAGCTGTATGTCTTCAAGAGAACATTATGTCTGCGGCCGTACGTCACGCAGTCGGTATTAAAACATCATTTCGACATTGTGTGAAATGTCAACAGTTACAGAAATAACCATAATGAAACTGTTCTGTATAGAGGTTTTCAGAGCGGGAGGCGTTCACTGTGAGGAGGGAGAACACGAGGCGTGAGTCGCAATTTGCATCAGAATTTGTACTCGTCTGAGTCATAACTCAGTCAAATCCAACCACACAGACATGGCGGACGTATTTTTAGATTCAGTGTGACTTACACTTCCCGAGGACGTCATTAACTCAATTTCTATTGCTAATAAGCCATCCATAAATTTACTTAGAAATCATAGAAAAAACATGCCAGTTATAGTTCAGAACTTGCCTCAAAGTCATCATGTTTTTGAGTCTCTTCAGTATCAAAGTTATCCATGACCTGGTATCAGGGCAAAGTGTAAAACAAACCAGGTCCACAACATCCGTGTCACACCTCGTCCAGATGTGAAAAGAAGACGTCCTCATTCTTAATAATAAATATGCAATGTTAGTTTGACGTTCAATGAACTGAAAGATGAAAACAAATCCTTGTGACTTCATACAGTGGTTTTTCATCGACCTCCAGCAGAAAGCTGACATCTTGGGGGTCAGATTGAAATCCACTACTACTGGATAGATTGCCATGAAATTTGATATTGGCATCCACCTTCCATTTAGGACAAACTCAGATAATTTGGGTGATCCCAGACGTTTCAATTAGCACCATCACCATGTCAAGATTTTAATATGTCCAATACTGTATTCTTGGTGCAAATTAGCAAATGCTGCTAAACCAGCAATGTAAGAGCATCAATGTGAATGTGAGAACATGAGTGCGAGTGTAACCAGCGAGAGATCATCTCTAAGTGAACCATGACATTGCACGGCAGCAGCAGTCGACACGACTACAGGACAAACAACGCTTCACTCCAACGCTCGAATGCAGCATCAGTTATATCACACATCCACAAGCAGGAGATGCAGAAGTGTCAGCGTACATGCTGATGATGGGAACGACGAGGGGAAAGTAGTTGAGTGAACAAAGAGGACGCAGCCGGACACAACAACTGACTCCAGGTGGTGTGTGTCTGTGAACAATTGTGTGAGTGTGTAAATGTATGAGCATGTGTACTGGTGCAGAAAAGATGCAAGAACACTACTGCTGCTGCTGCTACTGATGGAAAATGTGTTTTAAAACAATTTAATTATCTCCAATCATGTGACCATTTGAATACTTTAAGGTGTGTGAGGAGTGTTGTGTGCCATCTATAATAAAAAAATAACATCATATTTAACGCTGTCTTGTCATGGTATGCAGTGATGGGGGATGGGGCTCTGTTAGCATGTTAGCTAATGGTTCATGACTCACTGGCTGGTCAGAAAGCACAGCCTGGGCCTGAGGGAAGAGCTGCACCACGAGGCCTCCACCTGCTCAGCTCAGTCAGGTGGCTGCGGGTCGGCTGTCGGCCCAGGGGCCCAGCTCGGAGCTGCGCCACGGGGCCCTGGCTGGCTACCCACAGAGGAATATTATCGCTAATGGGATCTGTTTTTAGGTCATAGGAGTGCACACATGAGCAGTCGTGCTCGTGCTCTCACACACACTGAGACATCATGGGAAAGGGCATTGAGGAAGAGGAAGCGCGCTGGTTGAAGAAACACTCTGCTTCACTGATTTTCGAGACAGCGGATCCACCCACACTCACACACACATAAACACAGACAGACAGACACACACACACACCAACATGCATGCACACATACACACACACTAACAAGAGCTGGGAGATTCTTGGTCTGAGGACAACAGTTCTTTTTCGGCTGATGCTGTCAGATCCGCTCATCCTCAAACATGCATGGAAGTCACTGTGAACACACACACAGAGACACACACACACACAGACACACACACAGGGTCTTCCTCAAACTCTGTTTTAAAGACAACAACAGTGAGAGAATAAGATTTAAGCAAACA
Organism: Centropyge bicolor; assembly: GCA_037975185.1. Taxonomy (NCBI): domain Eukaryota; kingdom Metazoa; phylum Chordata; class Actinopteri; family Pomacanthidae; genus Centropyge; species Centropyge bicolor. The sequence continues at coordinate 1,414,896 of JBBMOC010000060.1, read as the reverse complement.
AACAGATGAATATTCATGACATGCAGTGTGTGTGTGTGTGTGTGTGTGTGTGTGTGTGGGGTGAAGGGAGGTAAACCAAAGCCGTGAGTCAGGCGAAGAAGGGACGAGGGCTTCGGAGAGGACAGGACATAGAGCGAGGGCAGTACAGACAGTGATATCTCAGCAGCCACAACAGACCAGAAAGCGAGACGCACTTGTTACCTCCCTCCGTCACTGCAGCTTCCCATCCCTCCTCCATCCATGATTCAACCCTCCTCCTCCTCACTCTCTCTGCATTTCAGTTACGTCACACTTTCTACTTCCATTCATGACGGTATTAGTGGCGTTAATCCACCCAGGTGGCTCTTTTTTTTAAAAGAATAAGAGATGCTCATCTCATCATCTCAGAAGGTAAAAAGAAAGAGTAGGATTGTGATGTTTTTTTTTTAACCACCAAAGACAAATCACATCCTTGAAATTTACTGGGCACATTAATGCTCCCCAGAGGATGAACCATTTCTCTCTGTTCAGAAAGCTCACGACCTTTACTCTTGTCCCACCTTCAGATCAAAATCTCATTATCTGTTCTGTTGGCTGCTATAAACTTTGTTAACACATTCATGCTCCCCTGACCTTCGTTTCTAGCGTCAAATGTGCAGTGTGACAGAGATGTAATGTGACTTCCAGAAAATTATCACTCTCTCATTTTAGCATCTTTTAGTGTATGTTTTGATCTTCTGGCCTTCCCTCATCAAACCTTGCTGTATGTTACCGGTGTAGCACCAAATGGCAGCTAGCTGGTGAAACTAGTAGAGCAGGCTAATGAGACAGATATTTGCAGAGATGGTGGAAACCAAAACAGAGCAAAAAGGAAAGTATATTGAACTTCCATTCATCATGTGACCAAAGACATGACCCCACATGAATGAGGATGTTGCTCTGTGTATGTTGAATGTGTAAATAGGCAACTGCTAAACCAAAACCGTAACAGCTTTATGAAGTGATAACACATCACATATTCTGTTTACAGCTTGTTCTGCTGAACCAAAGCACCTAAGAAAAGATGTTGAAATCAATTAATAAAGCGTTGAAAACATACATAACAAGGCCCTGCAGCACTGAAGAGGCTGGAGTATTAAAACACAAGTTAATGCATTGACAAGTACAGCCAGAAAAAAAACAAATGAATCAACACATTAAACGCTTCACAAATGTCAGATTTATTTCAGTGTTGTTCTATTGTGCTATGTTAGACTGCACAGGTGTATTAAACAAACTGACATTGGAATTATTAAGAGTCTTTGAAATCTTGTCTTAGAGATGCAAAACATCTGTCATGCATTAAAAAATAAACGTGTCTCATCCACATTCCCAGGAATGTGGTCCAGACCCACCACTGTTGTCACACAGCTGACATGTTCTGTCCTGCCGCTACCTTGCACTAACCGCTGTAGAGATATTCGTCCTATTTTTAGAAAGCGCTGAAAGCGGCTCAGACAAGCAGAAAATATCAAAAAGCACACAATATATTTGCAGAGTTACCCAGCGAAGGGACGGGGGAGGGAGGAGGAGGAGGGCAGGCAGTTATTTAGAACTTAAAGTAAGCGTCAACTTGGATTGCCAGGGAATGCCAGGAGGAGCCTCCATCTCTCCACTGCCTTTTATCACAGCCAGGAAGAAAGAGGAGAAAATGCTGCAACGGCTTTATGTAAATTCTGTGTATTTAAGTCGTGTGCTGTATATAAATCTGCGGTGGATGCTTATGGATTTACATTACAGCTAATAACAAGCAATGCAATAAGATGAGAAAGCCAATACGTTCCAGTAACAAGGTCGTCATCCCAGTGACAACAATAACAGCCATACTGCTGCGAGCTGAGTGTTAGACGTATGTTTTTAAGATGACACACAATCCTGTCTTTTCCCATCCGCTATTTTTGCATCGGCTTATGTCAAACCAACTGTGGAAACTGGCATTAAAGGTTTGATTTGCCTTCTGATGGAAAACGGTTCCATCCACATAAATTAATCAAAGAGGTAATAAACAGAAGAAATATCTGTTTGTGTTACAAATCTATACACCAGAGCTACAGACAGAAACACATCAACGAGCAAAGACAGAAATGTATTTAAAAAAAAAAAAAAGAATGTGCACAAAAAGTGATTAATTTAATAATGAGATGCTTTCACCCTTGGGTGGTGAACACAGAAGGTCATGGGTGGATGAAAAAGACGTCAACCAACAATGACCTTCAGGCAGTACTGCTCACGCACACACACACACACACAGACACGCACATTATACACAGACATTAATAAATGCCACTGCATGGAAGAGACAGAGCTTAAACACAGAGACATGATGACAAAGATGGGAGGAAGCAGGAAATATAAAAAGCCTCTGCAGCACAAACGAATGGAGCAAAGAAGAAAGTACTTCATTTAACACGCTCATTATCTTAGTGTGTGCACATACAAATATTCAATTTTGATAACATGCAAATTAGCCCTTGGCATGAAGTTTGTTTGCTTTTGTATTTGGATCCTCATCAGTTGCTGTATGACAAATTACTATTCCTGGGGTCTAAATAAGAATATAAACAGTCACAGCTTGGACCAACGGGATTGTGTTTAGCTACTGTACAATGGACAAACTAAAAGTACAGCTTGGTTTCCATCCAAATGTAGCACAGAATTGACATTAATGGCATTTGTTTGTTTCATGCATCAATTTAAACATTACAGTTTCCTCATGTTTGTGCCACTTTCGCTTTTATAGATAAACCAAATAATTTTCACCTCATCCAGCTTTTTTTAAATTTTGGTTGCAGGTTTTTTTTTTTTCATGTGCAATTTGCATAAAAGGTGGATGGAAACCCACCTCATGACTTGATAATGGAGCTGGATGAAAAGTCAAGGGGTCACCAAAGTCATTAGCATTCATCCTATTGGGACCATGAATTAAAATTTCATGGCAATCCATCCAAAGCTTGTTGAGACATTTCGGTCCGGATCAAAGCAGTGGGTCGACAAACTTACATTTCTGGATTCACGCCACTGGCATAGCAAAAATCTAAAGAGCTTTAACTCATATACGGCTGAAGAAGCTGGTAATGTATTTTTTATTGGTGCTAATGAGAACAAGCTCATAATTGTCATTGCATCATTTCACATGAAAGACGACGACTGAACCATGTCTGATTCTGAATGAAACATCGACAATCAGCTTCAATTATCGGTCTGACCCTGTGAGAGGAACAAACCTGAGAGGTAAAAGTAGAAACACAGGCAGAGCGAGAGGAGACGGAGACAACAATCCCCAGGAGAGAGCGAGCGAGATCTGGTATGAATGAGAAGCAGAGAGAGAGAGAGAGAGGAAGTGGTGATTGAGTGACGGTGCTTGGAAAGCATGCCTCCATTTAAACACCGCCGCAACTTGCAACCAGATGGGAGGGTTAATGAGAAGAGAGTCATGCCTGAACACGACGCCACGGTGTCGGGCTGCACCAACCGGGAGCACTGAAAGACCCAACAGGAAGTGTGTAAATGTGTGTGTGTCTCTGTGTGTGTGTGTGGAGGGTTTACAGTATGTGATGTGTGTGATGAAGGATTGAAGGTTGATGCTAAAAACTGCGTCACTGGCAAACACCATCTGGGTGCTCAGAGGAGCGTGGACACCCAATCTCTTATCACACACATAAACACACACAAGAACACAGTTACTGGGTCTCTAAGAGTAATTGTCGAAGGAGGAAAAAGGCATTTTCGCAGCCCTTCCTGGGGTTTAAACCGGCAACTGTCAGGCTGCAAGTGCTCTCTCTCTCTCTCTCTCTCACACACACACACACACAGCTCCGTCTCACTTCCATCGTTATTGTTGTGAAATACATAGTGATGGTAGAGTTAAACGGCATCCATTATTAAAACATCCAACCATGAATAATCCAGAGCCCGTTTTGCGTTTACACACCTCATGACAGAACACGAATTGTTTCTTCAGTCCAAATTGCTGCACAATCAAAAGGTAAGCTCTCACCTTGGAAGTGACAGGCCGGACAGTGCTGGGACACCCTTCACATTTTTCTTGGTGTGAAAATATACGCACACACTTTCATCCTGCAGACAGTTCCTTTAAAAGAATTTAACCTTGATCATGTCCCTTCCTTCATTTGCATACTTATAATACTGTTTATATTCTTAACAAAGTCTTATCATTTGGATTTTATGCCTGTTTGCATGTTAAGATGCTTTTAAGTTACAGCCGCTATTTGTAGGTGAATAAATAAAGGAGCTTAATTTGTGATTAAAAAAAAAAAAGTGAGTTTTAGGCACTGCAGTCATACTTTGGGTGACATGGATATGGAAAGTAACTTGTAAACTTTAGCTGTGGGCTAACAACTGTGACCCTTTTTCATCACGATGTATAGCTCCTATCAGTTCCTGTTTGCACTGTAACCAAGGATGTGCAGATATTATTCAAGTGTATTAAAAAAGTTCATATTTGATGACCAGGAGGTATGATCTTGAGGTATAAGTTGGGCTTTTTAAAAATGTATAATTCTTAAATTGAGTTGTGTTTGTTTATCCTTAATAAACATCAGAGAAATTACATCCATGTGTTTCAGTTTGAGTAAGAATGACTAAAATCTTTGCACATGTTAAAGCTTAAAGAAAATTTAAGGACGGCCTCATGACACGGTATCAATTCCCCCTTATTGTGATGGGATTTCTGCCAAAGGATCATTTATTCAACATGAGATATCAGAGTCACCACTGCAGGTTTTTTGGGACGTGACCGCTCTGTGTCCTGAAATTGTCCTGTTGCTCAACTTTGCCATTTGGAGAAAACAAAAATGGGCGTGTACCACATCCTTTGCACGCATGTCATCCCCTGCCTTTCCTGTCTCTCTCCAGGTGTCACTATCTAAACAACAGAGCCAAAAAACTGAAACCAGAAACTAAATCACTGTGTCATTATGTGTGTGGTGCAATTATCCATATTTGTCTTTAACTACACTGTTTTGAGGAGAAGTGTCCTTTGCATGAATGTGTTCAAGTAGACTCTATATTGTCTTTGCTGCTGTGTTTACATCTGTGTGTTTCTGGCTGTGAAAACAAATCTCCCTCTGGGACAATGAAGTCTAAAATCGTCTTTTAGACAACATTAACAGTGGGTTTTAACTGGCCTAGATTCAAGTGTTTTGAAGATATATCATCAGGATGTTTTCGAGGTTGCAGAGGCAATTTCAGCACACAGTAGCACTGCAGAGACCGAGTACTGTCAAGGATCTTGGCAGGTCTGTCATATTACACTGATGTATGTTTGGTGGCTGTGAGGATAACTTTACTACAACTGGACAGTCTCACAGAGCTCTTTACTTTATACCTGTGGAAGGGGCATCTGGTGAGCTGTCACCTTCCATCCTCGCGGGAATATTCGGCTCAGCTCCAAACCAGATACTGCATCTACCCCCAAACCCCATCTGTTATCCCCTGTTCTTTGCCTTTCTTCTCTTTGCTGATTTCTCTCCTCCCAGATGACGGCGAATGTGTCGGCTCCCAGCAGCCCATTCCTTTCTCTGCTCTGTATTTGTTCTGCGGCTAATGTAGTCTCTTTCTCGCTGTGGAGGAGAGATGACATGGTGGTGGGTAACTCTGCTCCTTTGGTCTCTCTCCTCCTTCTGCTGCTGTTACACTTCAGTAACGCTCAGTACAGTGAAGTGGTTCAGTCAGTGTGTTTAATTGCTTTCCACTTCCAAGAAGCCTCCCTGCTGGCCCAGACAGAGAAATTCATACATCAGATGATTGGGGTGAGACTCAAAGTGCTACTGTGGTTTTTCTTTTTGGTTCGAGATTCTGCACTTTCACAAAAATAATCCACTTCAACAAAATCGTCTGATGCCCATCTGCAACCCTGAACTGAGGCCCAGTAACCACAGAAAAACCAGTTCTCGACTATCTGAAAGTGTCATTATAGAGATCAAGAACCACCAAGTGTCCAAATGTAAATAATATGGTTCAGTTCAGTCAAGGCGAAGATTCCCGACTTTGACTTTAAGAAAAGCTCACAGCTACAGTACAACCAGTCTATAAAGTCAGTACATTAGATGTTTGCAGTGCCACCATGAGGAGAAAATGCCCACTTTTACACCATATATGAAATAAATTTACTCGCCAACCAAGTCACTCTTAGACCAACATTTCCAACTGCACACAACCTTAATGGTCCCAAGATGATTTGATGCTTTCACGACCACCTTGATATTCAGCAATTTAGCGACAGACCCACACAATGCTGGATGTTCATGTGAACTGAGCTTTAAACAGGAGCTAATAAAGAATTAGATTTGATGATTTAACATTGCTTGACTTTTCTTGACCACCATGAGGACAGACGTTAAATCATAACACTTGCTGTCCAAATTTCTATAATATTAATTTTAATCATTGGGCTTGGAGAAGATATCAAGTCATTCCAAGTCAAAATGATAAACTCTGCTCTAAACTCTTTTAAAAAGTCCATGCAGAAATAAAAGCAAATACTAAAGCAGTCAACAGTGTGTGAGTGGCCTGTTTAAAAATGTGCAGCTACAGACTCCAACATGGATGCAATCAAGCATCTCCCACCACCCACTGCTGGTCCGAAATGAGCGACAAATTATCTGAACTGTTCACAATGTGAAAGCACAGTTTGGCATTATGGCCAATCATCAAAAACAATGGGTGCTGACTGTAAGTGCGGCTCACTGTTGCCCATTTAACTGCCCAAAAAGTCACTTTTCTCCACAATGTGAAATGCTCCTGCATGTTTATCAGACCGCCGGCCTCCTCTATAATGCTCGTCACCCTTCGTGCTCCGAGCTACTCAAGTAGATCTATCTTTATTGGTGTGTGCTGTGGAGGACAGCTGGACCTCTTCATTTCCGTATAAATCTCCATCGGAGGCAGACAGCGGCGACTCTGACCTCATTACGACTGGTAACAAGTGTTATCAACACCATTTGGGCTCAGGATTTATCTTCTCATTCCCCCACGACTCCCTTGCTTCTTGTGCCGCAGACGAATCTCATGTGACATTGAAACCAGTGGCCTGGAAACCTAGATGTTTTCACCGTTCAGACGAGGTTAAATGAAAACTAATGAGGTTATATGAAAAACACAGGCTGGCTAATAGCTCATATTTATGCTGATATTCATTATATCTTAACAACTACTGAATTTGTAGTCATGTAGGTATATTCATGGTTCCAAGAGGATGAATCCCAATGACGAGGGTGATTCTCTGACTTGTAATAATTAATAAGATAATGATGATCCCGATCATTTGCTAATCCTTTTTGACTTATACTCAAGTGAAAACAGCACATAGCCAATAAATTTAATTTTCGAATTCTGCAACTTCATTGATTTTTGTAAATATCTGCTTATACTGAATTTGATGGCAGCAGCATGTTTTCCAAAAAAAACCTGTTTGGATCATTCCACAGGTAAACAGATTGGTAACAAGGGATAGTATCATGATTAGGTATGAAAGGCTCATCCTGGAGAGACTCATTCGTTCACAAGCGAGGATGGAGAGAGGTTCAACACTTTGTCAAACTCTTGATTGGATGAAGGAGATTAATACATGGGCGACTTTCAGTAGGAGGTTGTATAAAAAACTACATTTACAACATTTCATGAAGTTAAAATATAGACTTTTGGCTCTGCTGTCTGTGATATATGACTTGAAGTACAAAGGGAAATAAAGTCAGCCAGAGACTGTGTCACAACAACCCGGACTAACCTACAGTATTTAGTGTTTGTTACATCAATATATTTGCAGCCCCGCTATTAACCTCTGGGTTGCTACACTGCATTATTGTGTCACTATGATTTAGCCGGCTATAATTTCTGCTTTTTCCCTCCTGGAGTTTCACACAGAGGATTCCAATTCAACTCAAAATAGGGGTAAAATTTTCCATAAGCTCTGGTGAGTAAGCCATTAATTATGGCTGAACAAGAGCTACTTACACCAACAGCTCCACGACTCTATCATTTGTTCAGTTCGCTTTCATCAGCACATGATTATTTTATGCTATACAAATTGACATTTATGATAATGCAATTAAATGAACGTCAAATTAGGGGACAAATCAAGGGACACTTATCAGAATAAAAGTCATTTAAAGCCATTTAAATCATGAATGAATCTCTGATGTAAATAGTCTGAAATTGGTTTTTGGTCCTTCTGTGTTGATTAAGATTCAAGTCAAGTCATTACATTACTTGATGCTCTCCTCTTGCCTTCTTATTTAACATTATCGGCTGTATTTTGAGCTTACAAAAGGATCCTCAAATCCAGATCAAAGCTTTGTGTAGTTCGGTGAAAACCTCCCAGCTTCCCCTCGCGGCAGAGCTACAGTTCAGGGATAACAATGAACACAGAGGAGACGATAAAGGGTCGCTCTCAATAAGGACAACAAAGATTTTTTGCTTCTTGTGTCCCTCAGGTGTGTTTGATGTAATATCTCTGAAAAATGAATCCAAGTGAAAGGATGAAGTAGGATTTAAAAAAAGAAAAACATTTTGGAAGTTTACCACAGAGTGAGGATGAAACAGATGGCGACTTGGCCAGAGAGAACAATGCAACATGTTCGTACAGCATCATATGTGCAAACCCCCTGCGGTGAAAGAAGAGTGTTGGTGTTGAGGCAGGAAAAGTTTGGACGGCGTTTCTTCATTCACAGAAATACTGCAGCTCGGGTGCAGTTTTCAACTAATAGCAGCCAGTTAGAGGTGTGATGCACCTGAAAGCGTTGGTAGGCGAGATCGCTGTCAGCGTGGACATCAATAATTTAAACTGTTGCTGTTTATTTGTTTGCTCTGCTCGGCTGTTTGACAGGTTTAACTGGATGCATTACTGACAGTCGGTGGGTTACAAACAACAAACACAGGATTTATGAATGAATCAGGATTCCACTGAAGCAGATCGATTCAAAGTGCCTCGATCGGGTCGGGTCCCTGTGGATTCATTAATAGTTTCTATGAGCACACGTACACACAAGTTTGCAAACACAAATGCTTTTTGCAAATCATGTTTGATAGCATTTCCTTTCACTGTGTCTGATTCGTTCTACTTTAATTCGCACACGCTGTGTCCTGTTTTTCCTTTGCTGCTGCAACAATCAATTTCCCTGCAGAGATCATTAAAGTTTCCTCATTTTTCTTGAGGTCTCAGAACAAACAGAAACTGTGAGAGGACACCTGACTGGATCCAGTCCAACATCGAGCGAGTTTCGTGCAGCAACAACACAAGTCTATTCCCATATTGCTGCCTATCGACGTCAATAAGAAAGTATGTGTGTGTGTGTGTGTGTGTGTGTGTGTGTGTGTGTGTGTGTGCAGGTGTCTGTGTTTACATTTTATATTAGACTGGTGTCAAAGCACATCAGAAGATCTCTCCTCCCCATCTCCTCCATCCCCTGAGCAAACGTCCTTCTCTCACTCTCTCTCTCCTCTCTGTTTCTCTACCTATTATCTTTCAGTCCCATCAGTCACAAAAACAGACACCAACTTCTATCTAAAACATCTAACAAGGATGCACATCATCAGGGCTCACTGCGTTTAGTCTGCCAGATAAATCTTGCACGCTCTGGCAAACAAACAAACCATGAACGATGACGAATGTAAAGAGGGAAACAACCGATACGAGTTTTCAGCCACACTGGCGCCATAACTTTGGATCAGACTGAAATATTTCAACAATCAATGAGTGGATTAACATTAAATGCTGCATTCTTAGTCCTGAGATGATGAATTCCAATGAGTCAATGAAGGTTTGAGTGAAATATCTCATCTACTACTGGATGGATTGTCAGGAAATTTGGCACAGATGTTGATGTTGAAAACTTTGGTTTATGAACCAAGTACCTGCAAAAAATAATGACTAATCAGCAAATGTTTGTTAATAGGAAAAACTGGGTCTTACTAATTGTCATGACAACATTTTACTCACACATCCAGTCCAGAGATTTAGAAAACATACAGTCTCCAGAAAGAACAACGACCTGGACAAGGAGCATGAGCCTCCTGCAGCTTTCTCAAAGTCTTCCACTTCACAGAAAACATCTCCAACACTTGCTTTGAGTCGGCTGAAAGTAAACACAGAAAGTATTCCCCGGGTAATCCCCCGGAGCTGCTGTAGCAAACTGTATAGTCGATCCACTTCCTGGTCAACTTGCCAACTGACGGTGATGCCAAATTCATGTGTGCACGGTGACTCACTTCCAATGTAGCTTGAGCTCATGTTGAAGCAGTAACAAAGATCAGAAAGGGAAGATTATTCTTTACTGCAGGTTTTGCAGAAATTACAAAACACACATACTGTTTTCACTGCTGACCACTATTTAATAAAAAGAGACTGCAGTTATGGCTAATCCTACCATCTATCCAACTAAAAGACAAATGTATGGGATGATTTCTGATTAGGCTTTAAAACATATAGAAGTGTTATAATAGTGAAGAAAATTAGACAACAACTTCCTGATTGACAAATAAGCAGATTTCCCTTTAAGCATACTTCAATAACACACATCCCAAAACCAGCATTCTAAGCTGACTCTCACACTCACATGCACACAGCTTCAACCAGCTCTTATGTCATGTTGTCGTGCGGTTTTTGTTAGACAGAGGTCTTGCATAATGCAGGTTTAAGACACTTTGGATGTTCTTCACCAGGAGAAGCATCATCTGGCCTGTCTGCCTCATTAACCCACCCTCAGCTCCCCACGGAGACAGGAAATAACACTGGGAGGAGGCCTGGATCCATGGAGGGGTATGAATGATGGCTGCGTGTGTGTGTGTTTGGGGGACTGATAGAAAAATGGGGCACAGGAGCTCAGGGAAAACTGAAAAGTGGTGACGTTCAGAGGGAAGGAGAGAGAGGACCAAACAATTACGAGCAGGTCGTGATCTGAAGTTAAGTCGTTTGAAAAATAATACAAAGTTTGGTATCTGTGCTGTCGGTCAATATTATGATTATTTATATCATTATCTACAGTTACAGTTGTATAGTAGTAGGTTAATATAGTATGTTCTTTTAATAGTGATGATGATAAATGATCAGCTTAACTTGCTGAAAACTGTCTTGCGGTAGTCGATCCATCTTGCACCATCCCAGTTTGGCTGAATTTCAAAGTAATATATTGTCGGTGAGAAATCATTCATCAAAGGTTTTGCCTCTACAGGTTAAATTAGTAAAGAAGTCAACCACCTGAAAGAAGTTTTTCATATTTAGTCCCTGCATTGACAAGTAGAAAGAATTGATTTATGGTTAAAACTCTCATTAAAAAAATAAACTGTTTACACCTCGGTGGCATCTTTTGACACATTCCTGAAAATTTGAAATCTTGTTGCATAACAAAGTTATTTCTCACCTTGTTCCTGCTGACAGCTGACGACAAAATCTGAATTTTCCTGCTTCCAGCTATATTATAGAGCAGCAGTTAGAGCCCATGCATTCGTACATATATGTTTCTATAACTTAAACTACTCATATAAATTCTGCATGGTGAGAATTTTTGGTCCTGTTCATGAAGGATCCTCTTTCTCGCTTTCTATCTGCAGCCGTTTGCATTTTCAGTCTTGCTGCTGATAATGTGACAAACCAAAGTCAAACATGCTTTTCATTTCTCCCACTCCCTCCTCGTCCCCCTCCACCCTCTCCCTCTTCACCTCCATCTCCTTCTTTGTTTCTCTCACAGAATCAAACATCTCCTCGGTCCCAGTCATGCAGCGTCGGGGGGGATTTTTTTTTCCCCTCTCTGAGCCATTAATGTGCATCATCATGCAGTCTGTTCCCACAGGATGAAGCAAGTCAGCGGATTTACTCTGAGAAGAGAGGAGGGGGTTTAAGAACCCCAGTCAGGATTCACGGACAATTCATTATCACTGGCAGGGTGCGGCAGGGCACGGTGGGGGGGAGGCTGTATGTAACGGTGGGCTGCAGGACCGCGGTTCAATAATATGCGTTTTGATTCTCTGACTGAGCTGAAGTGAGGAGCAGGGAAATGTCAAGGGCATCGCATAAACAAGCCGCTTCCCTGCTCGCTCTCCAAATCCACTGCAAGCTGTCTCAGAAAATAAGCCCTTACGTCAGCTGTGTGAATGTGCATCTGTGTGCACAAGGAAGGAAGAGTGAAAAATAGGGCCTTGTTGAAAATCTAATCAGTGCTGAAGGATTTTTTTTTTTTTTTTTTAATCTTTACAGTTATCAACATTACTGCTGGAAGAAATACTTGAATACTTGAGTGAAATGCTTGCTGCTGTACTAATGCTACTCCTGCTGTGAACATAATGTAGTTTCAAGTTCTTTAATGTCATATGCAAAAACAATTAAAGTGAAGTCGGCTTTGGCAATGGAATTATTAATTCCCACACCACTCCCACGACAATGCTTTTTATTATGTATAAAAAGAAAATTGTGCGAGTTAAAATGAGAATCTAAAATGTGAGTATTAAAAAATATAGGGGAGAAGTTAAAATATAGGAATAAAGCCTAAGATAAATCATAGATATGGAATAAAATATAATACTTTGGTAGGCAGGTGTACAGTAATGGACAGGTAAGAAGAGGATTTTAGAGGACTAATGAATATATATACTGTGATGATGTCACAAACATATACTGGATATACTGTGATATGTTGTATGCAGTTATAAATAGTACTAATAAATGTATAATGTAGTCGACATCCGTATCACTATCAATAAGGTCTGAGTCACAAGTTCCTTTTTCTTTCTGAACTAAGTGAGGAGGAGGAGGAGCATCTTCAATACGTACAACAGTAAGTGAACGCATCACCACTCACACACATCACATCCAGCTCAATACGAAACTAACATATACAAGCACTTCCCACAAGGTTAAAAGCTCGGCAGCCAACAGAGTAATCACATCATGACTTCTGTGGCGTTCACGATTTTTTAAAATGCTTTTAACAAACAACTAACGTCCTGACTCACCAGTGAAGAGCTCGACTGCTCAAAGCCTCTGATTCATTCGCTGACAAAGGTGATTTTGTGTGTCGTCAGTTCACTTTGGAAATTCATTGATAATGATGTTCATACACGTACTCAACACTTCTAATGCTTTTGCTACCAGGAGCCATTTTAAAAGCAAATGAAATTGAATGAGCGTGACTGTATTGCAGATGTTTATGTCGGTGAAATTCAGTTGAATTCAGGATAAAATAAAATGCATCTGCTAATGTAATTTACAGGAAGGAGCAGTTGTAATCGTTTTGCCACAAACACATCTTGTCTATTTCAAACAGCAGATTCTGTTTTCTTCAATTTTTTTAAGCGAGCATGTGATTTTGTGTGGAGTTATTTAGCCACCATTCATGTCCAACCTCTCCTAATCAGCTCACCCTCTCCCTCCCTCTGACCACCGACCAATGAGAGGGTGATAAAAACGCCATAATTCTCCAATCATGTTGCAATCAGGGCCTCTTCTCTGGTCGGACTGCTGGAGCTGAAAGGCTGAGACCATCCAACAACAGCTTTTGCCAAGCTCACACACAAGCACACACACATACACACAGTGGAGCACAGAGGGTGAATGGCTTGCAGATAACTGATAACTAGTAATGATCCGCTCTAATAATAGTCTCATCATTAGAGGGAGCAGTAGTAGCACAGGGTGAAAGGTCAGTGTGTGTGTGTGTGTGTGTGTGTGTGTGTGTGTGTGTGTGTGTGTGTGTTTGTGTGGTAATTGCTGAGGAGGGGTCCTCTGTTTCATCACTGGCTGAACGTCTGCCTTTGGAGATGTATGTGCTCACTAATGTTGGGAAGCAGGCTGTGAAGAGTGCAGGAGTGGAAGTGGGTTGTCTGGCTGAATCAGTGCTGACTGATCATGACTGAACATGGTTGGTTGAAAAACTGTGGTCCAGAAAAATACTTGTTTCCAAACGGCAGTTAGTTTAAATTCTTATACTTCAAGGTACCTGGGGAGTGTTTGACCACTAGTAGTGCTATAGAGCAATATTATCGGAGAAAATACAGAATATACTACACTCATACTATATCTGATACTCCCAATTATATTTCTATATTAGAAGTAATGCAATATTACTAAATTACACCTTATATTTAAATCCCATACTATATTATAATATTATATGATTGTTTACCTATTATAATAATCTATATACTAATATACTATCATTTCTTCTATTGTATTACTTAATTATATCATATATTAGTCTGGTGTACATTTACACTAGACTTGCTGTCTTGTCACTTTGCCTTGTAATTTTGTCTTGAATTGCTCTTACTACTTACTTCTTATTTATTTTTTTACTTCCTCCATTTATCTGATGCACTGACCGACAGTTGGTGGTAATAATAAGCCAAGAGTTGTAGCAAGACATCAACAAATGTAAAAACTTGGCGACACAATCAAATAAAAACCACAACAAAAAAGAGCTTCACTATTTTGACACCATATTAAAATATATCATAAATAAATTAACTATTTAAAAAATTAAAATACAGGCAAATTAATAAGACATTCATGAAGAAAAGCACTGCAAATACAGAAATGCTACAAAATACAAAAAAGTAAATGACAGACATTTCCAGGGGGCAGTAAAAACTGATGAACACGCTGTTAATCAAAACACTAACGTTACATGGAGCTAATATCTAGTATCTGAATGATGCAATCAAAATTAAAAATAAACACTGTTAGCTCATTTCACAAGCTAATTAAAATTAATCTAAAACTGATAAGTGCTACGTCAATATTTGTTCAGCCTTTTTTGTTGATTAACTAAAGCGGCATTAAAATGATGAACGTGCCTCCTCTTCATTGTGAAATAAAGAATTTGACTGTCATAGTTTGCCTTCTTTGTTGGGAATGTGTAATGGCTGAGTGCGGTGCTGCAAACATCTCTGTGGAATTATTTAACAGCGAAAACGACAGAGGAACCGCGATGACTTCCTGCAGCTGTTTATCAAAGCTAAGAAAAGCTTTGGAGAGAAGAGTCTTTCTAACACAGGAAACAAACATTTAAACCTGCACGGACACCAGAAACGTCCCACTGGGACTCCCTGATGTGTCTCACATGTCCTGAAGCAAAACTCTTTTAGATTTTGATCTCGGATTCAGCGCATGTATTCTTCTAAATGCACCAGTCTGATTATGAGCCTGGTTGTTTTCTGCGAAGCCTAAAAAAGATGCTTTCCCATCCTGGTGAGACATTTCTGGCTTGATTTCTCAGTTTTACTTTTTGAAACAATGAAGGGAAAAATCAGCCCAGCTTCAGTCACACTTGGCCCTCGTCCATCTTTTTTTAAAGGAGGTCAAAGGTCAGCAGGTCATCATAGCTGTGGGCCAGAGAAAGTCAGGTCACGATTCCTTCCCTCCTGAGGCCCCTTCAGTGGGAGTTTGACTGTTTGACCTCCAACTAATGAACACAGCGGCTGATGAACAAAGTCCTCGAAGGGTTTCTCAATCAAAGCGCCTCATCTCACACTGGAAATCTAATGACCATTAAACCAGAACAGCTAATTGTTTGGACACACCTACTCATTTAACGAACGGATATGTTATTCATTTGTCTTCACGGAGTCCGGAGTGGCGCACGGGTTCCTCCTCTCAGCTCGTCTGTCTGCCTTTTTCTATCAGAGCTCCTTGTGCAATTTGGAAAGTAATTTTGGTTCATAATGCTGAATAACCTCATTAACATAAAGTGAAAAAACTGTGTCATACTGTGCTGAGTCATCACAGTTTCGCTATTCATTTCCATAATATCTCATATCTGCTATGATTAACTTTTTAAAGAGAGAAAGTGCATTCAGTGTAGATGGAAATAAGAAAGTTTCATGTTATAGAAATTTTGATCAGTTTGAGAATAATAACCTCTTTGCCTTGATTTTCTCTATTTTACCTGGAGCATATTTTCTACAGGATTGAATTTCTCTTCAGTTTAATGCTTAAAGGCTGAATTAGTACTTTTCGGTATTATTTTTCTTTCTTTCTTAACAATAAAATAAATAACATTCACATTTATTTCGAGCCCTGACGTCCGTAAGTCTAACATTAACTCTCTTTTTTGTTTTGGCTGTTTTGGTTCCCACAACAAAGAGGAAAACATCTGGCTCTTTCACAAATTACAACTGAGGCTAATATGTCATAAATCAGCACTGATAGTGACGATGGCACCAAAGGAAAAGTGGGGATCACCAAAGTTATTCCACTTCATCCTGAGGGGACCGCGAACGCTGGTGCAACGCGTCATGTTGATCTCCCAATAGCTGTCGATATATATTGCAGTCTGGAGCAGAGTGGTGGTCTGACCCACTGAGTGACCGACATTACCGTCCCTACAGCCTCGCTGCTGGTGTGTTTTAAACCTCAAGCCAGACAGATAAATCAGTCACAGTGACATAGTGGCTGAAAGTCAGTGAACACATCACATAAACAAACAACAAGGATCCTTTAAATTTGGTTTTTGAAGAATTGTAACCCACATATGTGTCTGATATATACACCAATATATGGTGATCACAAATGGGACTCTCAAAGGTCCCAAATGTGTTTCAGCCTAAAATATCCAGTGTTGGTCAGATACTAATAGAAGTATTGATCAGTGCAGCTTTAAAGACTTCATCGTTATGCGACTGGACTGAGAGCCAGTGGACGGGGACCACAAGCAGGAAACAACAAACATGTTTCAACATCAAACCTCCTGTTTTATTTTACTGTGACAGGTTGAAATTGAATGTAACAGTAGCATAAGATCTGTGACTTTCAGCTGACATTAGCCACCATGAGCTTGTGGCCACACCAGACTGAGTCAGCTGCAGCAGCAAAAATCCTTGAGCGTATTGAATCGAACAAAAGTGTTTTAGATCTTAAGAATTCAGCTTTTCTTCTGCACGAGAATAAATGAGCTATTCCTTCTTTCAAAAAATGTCATAGTCTCACTTAAGATGTGAAAAAATAACCTGTTCGGAATAAGATGAAGATAGAAGATGCTCATTTCACAACACAATCTCGAGGACACACACGTGTATTTTCCTTAATCTCAGCCTCCTTTTTTTAATCCTTTTATCGGGATGATTTTTATTTTGAACACCGGTTTCATCTCGCCAGAGTCTTTTCCACTTGATCTACATACCAAAGGAATCTCTTGCATGTTGGAGGATCGCAGTGTTGCGTCGACTTCCTGTCATTTCAGAAATGTGACAGCGGCTCATGCATGCAGTACGTATGAGTGTGTGTGTGTGTGTGTGAGCTGTAACAGCATCCTCCAGTGTGTGAGAACAACTCCCCTGGCCAGAGTGTGTTCCTGTTAAAACCCATCTGCGAATTCACACGACTTATTCACTGTGATCCGAGAGCAGACCTACTGCTATTTTCCCTCCCACTCCCCTCTCCATCTCCGTCAGTCTCTTAAAATATTCCGGGCATCTCCGTCTCACAGAGCAATTCACTTCAATCCGTTAGGCTTTCATTAGCGTTAATGTTGCATGAACAATGTTGATATTAGCGGGTGACTGATACGGTTGTTTGAAGGTCGACGTGGACTGAGCCGCATTATGTGCTTATATTCTGTAGGTTTAGTGACGCTTTTTCTAATTTTTGTGTGAAAAAAATAATAAGTTTAATTCAGAACTGTGTTACGCTCATTGTAGAAAAAAAAGTGGATTCTGATCAGGGTGAATTCAGGTGGGTTCAGACAGACAGACACTGTAATATTGATAAAATCTATAAAATACAAAATATATCAAATAAATCAATTACATATATTATATCAACAGTGAACAATATGTTATATCCATATCTGGCCTTCTGGTGGTGTGAGCTAAGGATCATGATGTTGGTTGGCTGGTCCGTATTCCCCAGAGGATTAACCATTTCCATTGTGATTCATCATTGACAGAAAAAAAGCTAATTATGCACAAAAACGATCTTGAATCTCTAATGGGGAGGTTCATCCTCATATAAAACCAAACAGCCAGGATACTGTCTCCAAAGTGTTTGTTGGATGATTGACTTGTTTCAGAAGACCTCTCCCCCCCCCCCACACACACACACCTGTCTATGTCACTTTTTATGTGAACAACTCGGTGCAACACTCTTCCCAGTTGTGCACCATTAGCCCCGTATTTCAACCATGTCATGTCTCCCCCCTCTCTATGACGACTTTTTACTCCGCCTTCCACTGCCTTTCAGACCAACTATAAACGCTTTTGATTCCCTACAAGGTCAGACAACATGATGTATGAAACCACAAGATAAAACCCAATAACAGCCCGGCCTGACAGACGCAGGGCATCGGGAGCTAAAATGGGCGACTGTGGACAACAACCGATGGCACATCTGGAACTTCCTGTGACATACTGACAAAAAAATGATGCTGACCAACAGGAGCACAAAGCGCTCTTCAGCTGTAAACACAGTGCAAGAGGAATGATGCTGAAAAGTATCTAAGGGCAGCGGGTTGGCAGAGTAATTCATCCAATCTGGCTTTTGAGTGACTGTTAATTTTTTTTTGTGAGATTCAAACTGACCAGGCAACATCGACAGGACTTTGCTGGTGAGAATTATCTGCACAAAAAGAGGTGGCTGTCTCCTTCCTGATTCTTTTATTC
This sequence comes from Centropyge bicolor, assembly GCA_037975185.1. Taxonomy (NCBI): domain Eukaryota; kingdom Metazoa; phylum Chordata; class Actinopteri; family Pomacanthidae; genus Centropyge; species Centropyge bicolor. The sequence goes on along the minus strand of JBBMOC010000060.1, from coordinate 1,396,272 downwards.
TGCATGGTGACGTTTTGACCCCAAACTGTCTTCCTCAGGTGAAGCTGAGGTGGAGACCATGAAATTGCTAAACCCATGTGAAGCTGCAATGTTGTACAAACTACACTTTAACCAAAATACTGCAATCTGCAAACAAAATGTGGTTCACAGATCAGTTCAAGTCTTTTATAATTATCAGGAAAACAGATTCTCCCTCCCCCACCCCCCGCCCCCCCACTTCATAATCTGATCCTGACTGAGGTGATATGAGTCAACCACGTCTTAATTATGCAATTGTTTACTCATATCATTAAGTTTGTCCAGTTCTGTTTTCTGTGGCTCTATTTTTTTTCTCTCTCTCTGCATTGATGCATCAAAAATCAAAAAGGAGCTCAAAGATGCTAAAATATGAACAGAAGCCTCTAAATGATTAACACAAAGTAACTGGCACGACTTCCTGTCCTAGTTTAGAGAAAATCCACCCCAACATCCTCACATCCAAAAATAGGTTTCTAATTGAGTAAGAAGTTGGTGAAGCTGCTTCGCACCCCTGGTGGCTTCAAAGTCTTCAGTCACTCCCTTTAAATGAGGACAAAACTAATCGAACTTGTGTAGCTGTCTCTGTGTCACTGTTGTCACCTTTTCAATGTCCTGCTGACAAACACACACACACACACACACACCTGTTCTTAAACTGAGAAATTCATATGACTTATTCTATAAAAAGGAGAGTGGTTGACATGCAGTTGAACAATATGACCTCACGTGTTGTTAAATTACTTCCTGTTTCAAAACCTTTAACACAGTGGCTTTCAGTGTTTCTTTCAGTCAAAGGTCTTATGAAACCATCCATATCGATATATACGTAAACTAAGAAAACACTTCAACTTATCATGAGGCTCTTTTACAGATAGCGGACAACAGGACCAATATTTCCTTTCCTCCTAAAAGTCCCGGAAAACAAATTAAAGACAGACTACGTACTTCTGTCTCCCCACAACTTTAAAGCTGAAGGCATTAAAAATAAAACACGGCCTTTCTCAATTTAATGCTCTTATTTTATTGCAGACTCAGCCTTATTTGTTCTGCATATTTTTCTGCATAATGCATACTTTGATACTTAGAGCACATTTTGTTTAGGCACTTTTACATCAGCAATGCAGTAATTCTACTTTTAATACAACACTGGCAGTTGGAAAACCAAGTGTTTTCTGGTATCTAACTCTGTGATTGGATATGTGGTTACAATTCTGGTTGCATTTCTGTGGAAACAACATTGACATTTCCTTTTTTCCTCTGGTCCAATTGATGTTCTTGAGTTGTTGTTTTTTTTCCTTTGCTGTACTTCTGTTCTTAAAACCTGACAACTGAAGCCAATAACGCTCTTCAGACCAACTATTGATTTCATGAATCAAACAGCATCTGAAGGATAATATTAACAGTTAACTGTTGTTCAGTGCAAGTTGCCTCCTCAACACACACACACACACTCACACACACACACACACACACACACACACACACACACACACACACACACACACACACCTCTGGGGCCCACTTACATAACCAGTGTATAGATGAAAAGGGGGATGTGCAGGGAAATGTAAAGAATGGGAGGAGACCATGTTGAATTAGAGGAAATCAATCAAATAAATAAAAAAAATATTCTTCATTCATTTGCACTGTTACGTGCTCTTGTAAAATACTGTATGAATAACAGCTTGTGTTTTCTTTTTTTTCCAGTTAAGGGCTTCTTTGGTTTATGTGATAGCAATGCAAACTGTGTAATCAGTGCAGTTTACCTACCCGTGATTATGTTTTCTACACAAGCAGGGAGGCTGAATGAGTCATACGGGTGTAAAACACTTATGAGCATCACTTAATGCATATTTTATTTTGTACATCTAAGATTAAATCTATATATTTGTGTTAGGTTATTAGATTTATTTTTTATTAGAACATGATTCAATGATTAAATCTGTATTTCTGTTCTTCTTGTACATTATTTGTATACCATCACATGGAGCTTGTGTTGTGCATCAATTAGAGCTAACACCATAATACTAGATTTAAATCACTGTATTTTGCAGGCTGGCAGTGGTGGAGGCTGTTATACAAAGGCATTAAGACTGTTCCCCTCACTGCAAAGTCAACTCTTGGACGTCCTTGCATTTTGCCCGCCACACAAACAGTGACGCGGGGGGGAACTTTTCATCAAAATGTCTTGACTAAATTTAGCAACTATGACTAAAGTTGCACTGTCACACATTTCAGGGACAGGTGACAAATGCTAATGCAGCTGAAGGTGGAAAACTCTTCGTTTACGTTGTGTGAAAATAGCTTCAACTCTGGTCTACATGAGCTGCGTTACTCTCATTATCATGCTTACATTTTACCTTTCACCAGGCTAATGAATCTCTTCTTGTAAAAATCCCTCTCCCCCAGCACCTCCTCTTCCTTCTACCCTCTACATCTCCTCGCCCCTCCATCCTCCATCTTCCTCCCTGCTTCGCCACATTAATCTCTCATTAGCAGCCCCCTCCCCCTCTTTCTCTCCACCCTTTCTTCCTCCTAACACCAGCCATTATGCACACAAGCATACATTGCCGAAAGCCCTGTGTATTTTCACTGGTGCATCAGAAGAATCCTCAGACAAATGGGGGCCACAGACGGCCATTTAAAGGCCAGCACTGCAGAGCACAAGAGCCCCTCTGAATGGAGCCCGTGGAGGGAGAGATAATAGACTTAAATAGAGCTAACATGCTGCACAGCTGGATTACTCACGTGCACGTCCACAGACACACACAGAGGAATGCACAAAACACAAACAGGAGAGGCTTTTTCATACTGGAGGATGGACAAGGAAGACATGTGTTCACGTGCGAGCAGCAGAGAATATGTAGGGTCCCCCATGCTGCATGAGTGCATATAGGAGCACAGTCTGCTCGCTATCTGGATCTGGAGTGAGCCAGAGTGCCACGCTGAATATAAATGACTCAATGCAGATTAAGATGTCACTGTTTCAATGAAGGCGAAGGCAGGGGCAGCATGTAGGAGGTCACATTAACCCCTTCCCACCCCCGCACGCCTTTACAAACCTTTGTCTGGCTGTGTGGTTAAGAGGTAACCACGGAACACACAACAAGGATCAGCTGGATGAATGAACTGCACATGAAAAGGTTACACACACACTGCTGAGGACTCTGCAGCTGCTCAGAGGCATATTGATTAGATTTTTTAGTTCATTTTCTACATGGTCTGTTTGCAACGAAGGCATGGAGATTTACAGTAAGACTCTCTTTCCATCCATTAGAGGTCTATTCTATTAAATATTCTATTGCCAGCTCTCTAATCATTCTGCTGTTTGCTACATGATAAACTTCTCATCTTTCCTCAGATCCTCAAATCTTCCTCACATCCAAAATGATGGATGGAGCACACATGGGTTTTTGGTAAATTGTCTCATTTTTCAACATAACTATGATTTAAAAAATAGCACGTAATTGGTTCAAAAGCTTATTGGCAACTTAGCATTATCCAAGTGTGCCTCTGCAGGGACGTCATGCACTGTTAAATATCACGATCAATTCAAAGGAGAACTACAGTTTAATGGAGATTGGGTTTTATTTTCGGGACACACTGATGTTGTATTTGATCATTTTTCTAATTACAGAGATCAATAAATGAGGCAAAATTAACTAATAACAGGTCCAATAGGGCAAAAAAAGATAAGATCATTTGAGAAAAGATCATTTAAGGTAATTCAAGAAGATGAGATTTATCGATCTCACAATGTGGAAATTCACTCAAGGGGTCGAAAAGCAGCAGGAAAAGAGCGATAAATAAAAATGAAGCAAGATCAAAAAAACAAGACAATACAAAAATAAAAGTAACGACTTTAAACACTATATAAACCTTGCACTTATACAGATATGACCATGAAGGATAACTGTAAAATAAAACTTGATTTAAAAAAAAACAAACATACAGTATATAAATATAACTGCACAGAAATTGCACAGGATAACTGCACAGTATAAATAATATGTGTATGCAATGTAATATAATATAATATGTATGTAATAACATTTATATATTCAATGTATATCTATCAATGTGTATGTAATATAACACTGTATGTATAAATATGAATACACATATCTAACCTGAGATGAATAGTAGCTGTGTTGTTGTAGGTGGGTGATGCTGGCACAGACAACAGTGTTACATTATGTTATACTCGAGTCTGGCTGCCGTCTGACCCGTGGTAGCGCCTCCTTCTTACAGCGTGGGTGTCGCAGTCTGTTACCGAAGGAGCTGCTTCAGGCGCCCACGCTCTCATGCAGGGGGTGAGAGGTGTTTGCGATTGTGATTGACGTCAGCCTGGTGAACGTCCTCCTCTCACCCGCCTCCTAACCCAGAGGGCAGTCCGGGACAGAGCTGCCCTCCTAACCGGTTTACTGAGTTTACTGCCACCTCCCGAACAGACTGCACAGAGGACTCATTCATGCAGATCTTTTCATCACTTTATTTGAAGTGAGCACATGTAAAATATGCTAATAATGACTAATTGCAGAGAAAAACTACACAACTACACTAAATATGTGCATCAAAGTTGAACCAAGACTTTGGATGTTTACAACAAACTATTCAGGTCAAATTCTACCTTTGTTTTCTCCTCCCACAAAGTCAATCTAACATAAAGGTTTCTTTACATTCTGTCTGGTCTGATCATCTAACTGCTCATATTTTATGAGCCACATTTCCAGATCTCAGCAATTCATTCGGTGAGTCCGATTTTATTTTCACAAAATGTACCAAACTTTTAATGAACTACACTACTGGTGGCTGAAGAAAGCTCAAGGAGACCATTAACATCTGATGCCAAATAACAGCTGAGTCAATTTAAGTGAGATATTGTAGAAGTGAAAGCTGCAAAAAAAATTAAAAAATGACAACCTAAGATTATTTTGTGACACATAATAATACAGAAAGAATTAACTTCCAAACTAGAAAAACAGTTTCTGAAAACAAGAAAATAAATCATGTAGCTGCCTCTTTTACTACCGTGTAACTTTGACATTAACATGAAACCAGAGGAGGCGTTAGTCTGGACGTCAAGGGCCGATCATCAAGCAGGACACTGGGACTTTCATCACAGTTGTGTTATGATGTTAAAAGTGTGACAAACACGAGGTTGAGGTCTGCGTGTAGCTTAGTTTAGTTACTATCTATAACTGTTGCACTTCAGCTCAACATTGTTCATTAGGTGGAAAAAATGGAAGAAAAGAAAATTCCGAAAACGAACTGTCTCCTTGCGTAAAAATCCAGTGGGTGAAGTTTCACTGCAGTCTCACCAACAAAGAAGACTTCTTCCAATTATTCCCTCCACGTATTCTCCTCATTCTCATTCCACTTCAATGTGGAGAATCTGAGCTTAGAGAATTATCCTGCAAAGTATTGTTGAGGTGAAATCTCCCCACTGAGGTATTTTTTTTCTCAAGTGTATCAGCTGCCTTGTACTGAAAATAGATGGGATATCCCGAGTTCTTAAGCGTTAGTCTGCCGGAGCCTCTGTTTTCTGCCTATTTTCCACTGTTATGCAGAGACGTTTCACTGCTGATGTTTATAACTCACTTCTTGTTCACCCTTGTCAGACACACCTGGATGTTCTCGTTGACTTTCAGTCTGAATTCCCGGAGGACATGCGCTCACATCCAAGGGACAAACGGTTGAGAAGCCACTCGAGTTCAAGGACTCACTAACAGCTACTGTGACCGTCCTGAACTTCAGCACATTACCAACAATGGCACCTTGACAGCAAGGCAGAGATCCATGAAATGATCATCATGCTGGCTCAGTGTTTCATAATAAACCAGGCAGTCTGTTGTTTTGGCATTTTACTTCCGGCCTTTGCATACATGTGAGAGACGTGGATTTTCTATCTTAATGCCAGTTTATAATAGAGCACAGCCAGAATGAAATCTGCATCCTGCGAGCCTCAGACTTCAGCCTCTGTGAATGTAAGCGATGCATCATGCAGCGTTTGTAGGTGACATAAGGCGACGTTAAATATTTCTCTCAGCACGACTGATGTTCCTCCAGGCCGGTCGGTCACAACTGTGTCACTGTTCTGACCTGACGTCCTCTTTCAAACCGCAGCAGCAAGATGGAGGAAGTCTGATAATCGTGTCTGAAACACTGTGTGCTGAGAAATCAATTAAATGAAATGAAACCAAATGGACGGACAGAGACAAATTACAGCTCCTTCCTCGCCAGAAGCACAAAATTAAGACCTGAATTCAACCCTTCATTTCAAAAAGGAACATCGTGTCATTTCTTCTTCTTGTCCTCAACAAATCCCATGAAACAACCTCAGAAACTCACTCCATTTGCTGCTGGTGAAGATCTAAATCTTTCGACGACATTTTCAATATTTCCTCCAACAGCTGGGCAGCTGCAGCTTTTAGGAAACGCTACTCAAGCAGGAGTAAGACGTGTATTTGTTTGGGTCTATTTTCAGTGATGGATTAATGAACATTTGGTGCTCTATGAGAATTTACCAGGATTGACTCAAAATAAACTGCAGTGTGTGTGTGTGTTCATGGAAATGAGGGATCATGTCACCCAGTGCAACAGTGTGACTCACTGATGGAGCTCTGTGGCACAATGAGATAAAGTATCTTTGGCTACTGTCAGTCGCATCAGTCCATTGTTGGTTTAGGTCTTTTCATGGATTTGTTGACAAGGAAAAAACAGAATATCAGTGATGTCCTAGAGTTTTGAAATGACACTGGTGACCCCGGTACTATTAAATAATATCACAAAAAGGTTTTTATGCTTGGTTGAAGGGCAAAGTTCGTGCATCACTAACAACAAAATGCAACAATGTGCAATGGAAACAAACTTGAATAAATGCTGGCATGAAGCATGTTTGTCACTACTGAAGAGATGAAAACCAGCCACAGATGAAAACATGAGATCTGTGTGATGAGGAGACTGATGTTCCTCACATTCATGCATGAAACAAAAATACTATATTCTATCACGCTTTCTACATTGTTTGACTGGTCGATTCATTGCGTCCTCTTCTTCTGCAATTATTTCATGGCTCTCGACTGGAAAACTAGTTGTTTATGTTTTTGTGTTCAACTTCAAGTATTTACGTATTGGCAGTGGATGGAAAAGCACAATCAGTTGCATTTTATTTTGCAAAATTTATGGAAATTCAGTGAAAATTTGTGTAACATTTGGATTGAAATTTTACATGAGTTTTGTATTTGAAAGAAGCTATAATGGCATAACAATTCACACAGAATGACCAACAGAGACAGAACAGAAAAACTGAGCGAAATATGGTGTCCTAGCATATTCAGAGTAAACTAATAACCCAATATTTCAGGACCTAGTTATTGTCTGATAATCAAATGAGTTACTATGTTTACATATCCTGCAGTATTTCTGTGGTGAAAGATGAACAATTCTCCAAAGTCCATTAGTTGGCAGAAGCCCAGTTTGCCCCCACAGAGCTGAACACTGAAGATAAATTCTCAGCCTGTGGGAGACCCTGAAAACCACCGCTGCGACTCGGAGGCTAACAAATGTCTTGACTGGTGTCTCATTTGTTAATGATAATTATACCGAGGTGTCACAATTAACTTGGTACTAACGATCAGACCCTTGAAAGTTATGAGATAACCGACGAAATAAAACGCTCTTGGTAGCTTTAAATCCCAGTCTGATACCAGTAACACCAGTAACCTCACTGTGAATAATATGGAGACTTTACAGTTCAGGTCTGTCTCCACTGAATGATTATCAATGACAGTGGGAACATACAACAACATTTGTCCCCGTCCTCCCACCAATTATCCCCATCAGCCTTCCTGACAGCGGCACGCCGAGCCGCTGAATGGCCTAATCTCTCTTCACAAATTAGCTCCTTCTCTCATCTCCCCTTCCCAAATGTACACGATGCCCTTATACGTCACGCTGTAACGCTGCCTATTCATAACCATTATCTCAGGGCCGCTGACAACGGAGCGAAACGGGGGCCCGAGAAGGAAAAATGGGGATAAAGACACTGGGAGATGCAAAACTGGGGGGGGGTGAAAACAAGCGATGCGGTTCGATCTCAGATTCCCCGCTGGCCCTGAGCTATCAGAGCCATTGATTGGCTCATGTAATTCTGCTCTGATTTGGCTTGGCCAATCAATGCGCTGCAGACTCACTTCCTGTGACTGTGCAGCCATTAGACAAGAGGTGAAAAATCCCATAGTTTCTTCTGTTCCTGGAAACATACAGTTTTACCACCGCAGGACAACCGTCGCTCTCCTCTCATTGCGTCGGCCATTGAGAGCTGCTCTAACGGCCGTTTCCTGTCTCACCGCCTCATTTCAGTGTCTCTATTGACCTGGTGAACACAAACTGCCCAATTCGAGGGTGGTGCTACCTTGCAAGTGAAATACAAGCAGGTAATGTGGTAAATTATAAAGAAGGTTTCTACTCAAGCAAACAGTTTGGATCTGGATCTTTATGGTTACGTATAGATTTCATCTAAATAACTTCCTTTATACATTAATATTTTTGAACTAAGACCACATTAATATATAAGCTTTCCTACAGTACCACAACTGTCTGCTGTATATTTTTGCATATGTGCAGCATGTATCACTCTGAAATTGTCTTAATTGCTCATCTTCTATTCAGTTCTTGTGCTCATAACCTACTTTTCGGTTTTTCCCGGCATTATTTTATCTGCTGCTGCCCACAGAGACCAACACGGCGTCATCTACTGTAATTTCATCTTGGAGGTCATTAATAGGGAAAACCTTGAAGATACATTAGGATTAATTCTAAAAGCATTTGGCCTGAATGCTTACGTCAGCATGGTTTCAAGGTTTCCAGTGAGAGAAATCGGATATGGTGGTGCAAATGGAAACTAGAGGACGAGACATGAAGCAAAGACACTGAGGCGAAATCGAAAGGTGCGGCAATATCTGTGTTTTTTGGAGTCGTAACTCTAAATGTGGTCACACAGGCATGAAACACATATTTTTAGATTCACCGTGACTTTCTGAGGATATCATTATCTGGTATCTGGTGTCCTCTCAGATATTCAGAAATCTACTTAGCTCCTATTGAAAACAGAACTTGCCTGAGAATCATCACGATTTTGAGTTATCTTGAGCATTAAAATAATCAAGTGATAGCTGTCTGTACATGCACAGGTGCTTTACAAACATGAGCCGCTAACAGCTAATTCTGCAAACTTTTAACAGTGCTAATTTACCGACATGTAAATTTGGAAGTCAGAGTAAAGACTCAAGACTGACTATGAATATTTACTCTCCTCATTTGATTACAGATTGAAAACATTTCTAATATCTGTCCCAGGTCATCACATGCACACACATGCTTTTGCACACACACACACACAAAACACCCCCTCGATTACCAAACAAACATAACAGCACTTCATTCTCTGCTTAATTTAGCCATTGATTTTTCTAACACACCAGATCACAACAGAGATAGTGGAAGACATCAGGTTGCTGTGTTTTATGGTCTTTGTTGGAACCCCCACCCCAGCTGCACAAACACACACACACACACACACATACACAGAAGGAAAGAAGAGGATTGTTTCCCCCGGGATCATCACTAAAAAAAAAAAAAAAATCACTTCCTACTACTGTTAGGAGATCTAACCACGGCAGAGTGTGTGATTGTTGTTTGTGTGTTTACAGCTGCCGTCCCCTTCAGCGTGTGCAGCTTCGCTCAGATCAGATGTGAACCAGCAGACACTCAGACACAGCTGTACCGCCACACCATCACACACACACATACAGTACATACATACACACACACACCAACATGAACATTCACACACACACTGAGCTGTTTTAGTGGCAGGATAGAAACACAAAACCTGGATATAGGTCATTTACAACATTTACAAAATTAATATCTTATTACCTTATTTTGATCACTATTCCAACTTCTGTCATCACCAATACTCCTGCTAGTGATCATAACAACAATATTCACGGCTCTATTATGATGTGCAGAGCCAAATGTCCAACGTTGGATATTTCCACTTTATTACACCTTGGGTCTTATTGTCATACCTTTGGATATCATTTATATCCATTATGACACCATAACAACATTGTGCTCACCAAAATAATAACTGAGATCTGGGTACATGGAAAAACACTAAAAATAGGTCCAACAGGGCAACAAACACAAACACAGTTTCAGACTAGGTGTAAATGAGCAAAAGGTTGGTCTCTATCATTTTCTTTTGGGTGAAGTCAAATGTAAGTCATTGCACAGGAAAATTGTGATAAATGTTTGTGTATCTTTGTGCATGTTTGTTTAAAACTGATTGTCTGACCACTTGTGTTTCCAGTCTCATCTCCACATCCTTACCATAAAATGATGTTGAACTATTCCTTTAACTTGTTGAGTGCAATATTATTACTGCAGATAGGAATTATGGTGAAATTAAGAGCCTAGTTGTAATAAAACTGTAGTATCCTTAAAGCCAATATTGTCCATATATCTTAGTAAGACTCTGGTCTGGTTCGCTTAAATGACATCACACACTTTGCCGTACAGGAAGCCTCATTGTCCGGTTTTACGGCGCTCATAAATCCCACAGCGCACAAACACAACACGAAGCCACGCAACTGACTTACAGGCGTTGGTGACGGCGAAGCTGTTGGCCGTCTCGATGTTGTCCACGTGAGGCACCAGGTTGAACGGGGCTTCCGAGGCGTTCGGGCTGGTGTTGTGCAGGAAGATTGCCAAACGAAAGGCAGTGTACTCCTGATCAGTGTTTCTGATGAACAGACCGCCTAAACAGAGGAGAGGGGAAACACAGGTCTGATGAGGACGCGTGAAGCAGCAGAGAATAATCCACAGTCTTACAACAGACAGTTCAATTATAGCTGACGAGCACACGAGACATGACGTGAAATGAAATCTACTTAAACAATCTCGCCGCTATAAGCAGATTTTCAGTCGGAATACAAATGAGATTTTAACAGCCAACATGAAACAGTAATTTATTAAGGTTTATTAATTCATTAAGGGTTTTATGATGGAGGTTCAAACACTTTTATGCGTCAATTAGCTGACTTCAGTGTCACACACCCTTATTTTGATGAGATTGTGTCCATATTCATTACCCATAAATGCAAAATGGTTGTTGTTGAGTTAATCTTCACTGTACAAAATACAGGATTTCAGGGGTGAGAATGGAACCACATGAGGGAGGTCAAAAAACATCAGTGAAGTTTAACTATTGCTGCCCTGCTGAGGTCTACCTGGAGCCTCCTCAAGGGTCCTGAATGGAGTAGATTTGGACCAAAGAGATGAGAAATGCTCTTAGTCTTCTTGGACTACCCAAGCAGTTTTTCACAATGTGGTGAACCTTGCCCCATTCAGTCATTATACTATGACCTGTTACCAATTACAACTCCGATTCCAAAAACAGTTGGGACACTGTGTAAAACATAGAAAAAACAGAATGCCAATATATTTAATGTTTGACCTCATCAATGTCATTCATTTTTGTAAATATCAGCTTATTCTGAATTTGATGGCAGCAGCAGTTTCAAACAAGTCGGGACAGGAGCAACAAAAGACTGTGAAAATTGTGGACTGATCCAAAAACACCTGTTTGGATCAGTCCACAGGTAAACAGGTTCATTGGTAACAGGTGATAGTATCATGATTGGGTATGAAAGATTCATCCTGGGAAGACTCAGTCGTTCACAAGCGAGGATGGAGAGAGGTTCACATTTTTGGAATCAGGGTTTTACAGGTGGACATTACTGCCTTGAGAATATATTAGATGTAATAAAAGGCCAGTATTGGTTTGGTAAATCACTTTGCCAATATCCCATGGCTGACACTTCTACATTAATCCAACAGTATAGCAACTCATGACTCTTTAAGCAGCAGCAGGCTGTGTGACAGTGTTAGGATACAGTCTGATTAGCATGTAAATCACCTTTGTTTCATATTAATGCAGCAGAAAAAGCGAGATTATTCACCAAATATCCTCCTGGATCAACACGGCTTTTCATTCAGATTTTCACGCAAGAGCAGCTCCAGTGTTCAGAATCAGTTTGGCATCAGAGACTTTGAGCTCTTTGTTTCAGTTTTTTTGTTTTTTTGCCTTGTTCTTATACGAAGATCTTGACTAGGCTGTTCATGGTTGTGCAAATGTCAGTGGTGTTTTAGGTTGGAAGCAGTTTGTTTCTCATTTGAAAATCTAACTTCAGGCTAGATTTCTCGGGATGAGACTGTATAAATGTCATTTAAAGCAAAATGCCAGTGTGTTCTTTTTATGTCTGACCTCTTTAAAGGCAAACTTTAGAATATTTCAGTCCTTTATGATTCCAACTCATGTAAATATTTTTCATCTTTTTGCATCATAATAGTTGCAAAAAATCACTGCGTGTTTTTATGATTTTCATGTAATTTCCATTGTGATGGTTCCACGTCCCATTGACTCGTTATCAAATGCTCACAGCAGGTGTCGATCCCTGATTTACAATAATAAAAGCGGTGTGAACATTTTGATTATCTTGGTTAGCGATCGGCAGGAGTGCCCTTTCCAAATTTCAAACTTGAAAACTTTATCTGCAGCGCTAATTAAAAGAGGATAAAAATCAAGCTTTGACCTAAATCCCACTTGTTCAGCTATGACTTTCCCTTCAGCTAGATGTTACAGAAAATGAGATTCAGTAGCACAGTACACACTGTAGGGGCCGCAGACTTTGAAGTTTCACGAATGCCATATGGTTTGCCGAAAACGAGACTCTTGCGGCTCCTGTTTGTTTTTGACCCCATTTCCACCTGGTGTGTGTTATCTGGATGATGACATCTGGATCGCAGGCATTTGAATTTACGCCGGCTCTTATGAATGTTCTCGTTATCTCGGTTCTGCCTGCATTGTGATTACATCTCCATATGCAAATCAGGCAGGCGACTTGTCAACTGTTTGAGGTCGACGGGAGCCGGTGCACAAAACTCTCGAGGGGCCGCTCAGATGCAAGGTGAGGGTCACAACAGATGGAAACAGTCGACGGTATCTACTTTCGGATAGCATGGTTCACTCAGCTAATGTTACTAAGGAAATCAGGCCCAGCGGAGAAGCTTGCTCAAACACACCTACACATCGAAGTAGCCCCTCGAAAATCATATGAAGTGACCCTGCTACATGTTGGAAGAGGTCATCTGTAGCTTTTGACAAGTAGCTTGAGAGGATGAGGTGAAGCTTTCAACCTACTGGGTAGATTTTTTTTGTTGTGGTCACATGATACAAATTGCATTTACACCTGACTGAGTTCCTTCACATGTGGTCAACTCTGCATTCATGTGTGTTATTTCTCATCCAGGTACAGATCACATGTTACCACCAGGTGTAACTGGGGTCTTTATGTGCAGTGACATAACTGGTGTCAGTAAATGTGACAACACCAGTGTCACCTCAGCGAAGAACCCGTGAAGAGCCGCAGCCTCGAGAGAGTTCACACCCACACACACACACAGCCAGGTAACTCAGATGATGTTAGGATCTTCTTCAGAAGTGACAAGAGCTTAAAGGAGAACCTGTAAATCCTTGCAAAAGAGCTTTTTCTGTTGTTTGTAATATCAATATTCAAAATCCTGGCTCACTTTGAAGGTTACTGTGAATCAATGTTCTTTAAGCTCATAAATCATCTTGGTCATTTTTATAGTTAGACCAAGAATATTTCTTCTTTTTTCTGATGCAATGGATTGACTTCCTGTCAAGGATGTCCCCTCTGCCCTCCGTGCAATGCATGCTGGGACAGGCTGCAGCCACCATGACACTTAAAAAAAGACAGTGGAGCAGAGGAATAAATAAAGAATGAGCGAAAAGTGGGATCTATGATTCCCAGGCTTCACATGTATCAGTGGTGTCAGAGCTCATCTGTGGCAGCAGCAGATACAGCATGTTTGCCATGACAGTATTTGTGCACTTGTTTCTGTGTTGCATGCATGTGTACACAGCAAATTTCCCAGCCGCTAATACGTGTTGATTTTTCAGTGGCAATTAATTGAAACTGACGAGTGTTGATTGGAGAGATGTTTGCTCTCTCTGAGAACTGATGGGGAGTTTGTGGTGGCTGCTCAACACTGTAAAGTGTTAAATGAAGACTGGTGGGTGAGGAGGCACTGGTGCATTGTGGGTTTTGCACTCACAGAGATCAGTTACAGGGTAGAGATGGTAAAGATAAGGACACAGGTATTACATCAACAGTGTTTGCCATCACTGGCAGCACTGATGTTTGCCAAACCATAATAAGAAGTGGTTATAATTCAAAAATATGAGGAAACTGTTAAAACTCCAGTTTCTGAACAGCAGTTTCGCTTAAATCAGCAACAAACATTTCCTGAATCTTTTGCTCGATGGCACAATAGCTCCACAGATTTGGGTTTAAACCCCCATCCGGCTCAAGTGTCCTCAGTTCCAGGGGTCCTGTTCTGTAACAGACCCTGACCTCTGACCTCACTGGAGGGGCCGGGGGGGATTCGAGTATCACGTTGATATAAAAGGACAAGGAGAATCATTTGAACAGCTTGTCATTTTTCATCAGCCTGACTGGTTCTGATGTGCCTCAACTCGGCGACAAGCAGGGGAGCAGCGGAGGGTCAAACCACGAAAAAGCCAGAACGAGCAAAGGTTTCAACACCTTCTTCTTCAGGCTTTGAAAATAAACAGATCATTTGCGAGGGCGCAGGATTTTTTTTTTTTTTTACAGGAAGAAAGCTGCTTTTCTAATAATTGATTTTTTTTAGGAGGGCTGTGATGATCAACAACTGGAGGTCACAGTCTGCCCTTCTTTTCATTCCCTGCCTCTAAATCAACCGAGTCAATCTGCCTGCAAGTGAAATGAAAACCATGAATCCATCATCTTTATTTCCTCCGATGACAAGTTGTTCAATGCAAACATGGAGATGTTTTTAAGAACTGAGAGGGAAAAAAGGAGGAAGCTGGAGCTGGGAGGCTTTTGAGGGACCGAGGCAGAGGTTTATTGCAGCACCAGGATCAGGGTCTGCCAGTGTTAACAGCAGTCAATGCACAGGCAGCCTGCATTGGGAATACACACACACACACACTTTGCTGCTGCTCTGATCTGCTGCAGTGGAGGAGTGTGCACTGGGATGGATACACACTCCAGCCTTTAGGTGTGTGTGTGTTAAACATGCACATCAGCAACAGAAAAAATAACTGAGCACGTGAGGAAAAAGAAAAAAAGGCTGCAGAGGAAATGTGCACTTTGAGTTGTGCTGAGGTGTTAAATGGCAGCAGACAGGACGTCCACAGATTCATTCACATGATTCATCTCCTGCTCAGAATGAACACCAGGGCTTCAACACTCACCGATCTGAACGCTGCTCGGGAAAGCTCCCATTGTCAGTCCCCAAAAGCCAGAAAACATCAACAGGAACCAGTCGCAAGAAGAAATCCTCATTTTGTTTCGGTTATAAACTGATGAGACACATGGTTTAATTAACACCCCCGGGGCAAAAGCAACATCACAGGGCAAAAAAAAAAAA